>JAQQPU010010573.1:0-24816 GCA_029168905.1 Artemia sp. Kazakhstan ARC1039 | reverse complement strand
CCCCCCCCCCCCCCCCCTAGACAATATGCTGCCTAATGCTGCCTACGCCCATGCTTCTAATAATGGCTAGGGATATGCTATTCTAAGCTGGCTTGCAAAAAGCAGGCAAAGCATTAAATTAAGTAAGTGAATATATTAAAAGATCCAATATTCAAATCATAACAGAACTTTTTTCAAATCAGGAAAAGGAAGCAAATTAATATCTCACCATGTACAATGGAATTGGATTAGAAACAGCCCGTGGATCTGGGACAAATGGCTATGTCCAAAGAAATCTTGCATTTGTTCATGAGAAGAAAGAGAAGGTTCGTTACAAGAATGAGGCAGACTTAGCAAAAAATGATGCCTCCTTTGCAAATAGGCAACCAAATAAGGAAATACTTGAGCATGAGAGAAAGAGGAAGCTAGAGCTGAAGTGTTTGGAGCTTAGAGAAGTTTTAGAAGAACAAGGGTAAGTGTTTTAAAGCTGTTCTTGACAAATGGAATTTACCTGGTAAATTAGGCCTAGAAATTTTTTTTCTTTTCTAAATTAGGTCTCAAATTATTTTCAAGACATGTCAGACAATAATCCTTGGGATAATTGATCCTGATGATAATTGATAATTGATATGATGATGGCTTAAAGGTACCCCCTATCTCATATGTTTTCACAGCCAATGGTTTCTGCAGATGTTTTTCCAGGATGCAATTAACATAAAAAAGTTCTGGAGGGAGGGATCTAGGGCATGAAAAAAAAAAAAAATCCAAAAATATCTTTAATGATCCATTGTAATTTCTATCATATATTGACATTTTTGAAGGCATATTGGTCAACTGACATGTAAAAATCATGCATTGATTGTTAGGCAAATTTATTTATGCAAAATTTTATGTTTGTTTTCATTTATAAAAACATTAATTTAGTTTCCCTTTATATTCAATCTCTAAAAGATTTTCAAATGTTTTATTTTGTAGTGTTTATGAAACCAAGTTTCCAAGTTACTATGCCTGGAATATTAAAAGAACTTCCTGGTCAAATAATAAATAATCTCTTTTTAAGCAAACCCACAGTAGTAGACCCTCACTTGCACTATGCACTCACACTTTCTATGCTTGATATTGACCTGGAGCTTTTTAGAAACATTTACCTGTCTTAACTAGAGTCCAGCCAATCGTTTGCTGGACTGCTCTGCAGGGACTGGATACAAGAAAAACTGAATTTTCTGAAGCAGTTACGTTGAATGTTAAAGGCCCTTCAAAACTAAAGTGCAGAAAAATATTAGTTGTTGGCTTTCAGCCATTCAGAAATAGGTACATTGTAAATATACATTCTTCTTTGCCAAATCTGAAACTGGTAAAGGATCATATCAAACTCTTGGGAGCCTAGTTTTGCAGCAGCAGGCCTGTATTAAAGATGAACTCAAAGACTTTGAATATCATGATGGAACACAGTATCACATTCCTATAGTGCAAAATTTACAATATTAATTAAATACAAGGAATAATGTTCCAATTGACCAGTAACTGAATTTACAAGACAGCAAGGACAGGGACTTAAATTCACGAAAATGTAGGGTGAGGGGGGAGGACTGGGAGGCAAAATGAACTTTTCAAATCTAGCGGGGGGGGGGGGCAGTTTCATTCTTTTTTTATGTTTTATGAAAATATCAAAAAGAGTATTTTTCATAATCTAGGAGGGGGGGGGGGATTTAAGGAGGGTTATTGCCAAGGAAAGGAGAAACTGTGCATAGAGTTGATTTAAAATGGGATGAGATGTTAAACATGATCAAGTTTATTGGAATCAGCTTTGAGGAAAATAGTAACAGGTCTGGTTTGTACAGGGGTGCATAAAGAGAGATACAAAAGCAGTGTTGACATGCAATTTATGCATGTTGCATGTCCCCATTGTTTAAAATTTGTCCTGGTGAAGGCTTTGTTTACAAGAAGTGGTTTTTTCCTTCCCACCAAAAAAACTGAGTCATTGGCTTCTATTTTACTATCTGTTTTCCTGCATACAAAAAAGGTGAATACTATTTGCATTTGCAACACACAATGCATTGAAAGGTGTGATAGTGTGACCATTTCTTTGGAGCTCTTTTTTATTGTTGCTGTTGTGCTGGAGTATTTTATTATCAGTTAAATTCAGGTCTAAGAGCAAAAGCTGAATCCTTGGTAGCAGCTATTGCTAAGCTTAGTTTAATTTTCTATTTCATTTTCGTTGATAAAGCTAATTTTTTTATCTCAACTTCTGTGTCTCTACAGAAATACAATTTGGATTTACATGCCTGCTGTAAACACTTTGATCTGCAAGTGACAGAAGCAGATTGTCTTTGTATCTACAGGAAAGCAGCCTAGGCTACTAAAAATGTCTGGACAATCCCATCAGTACCTAAAGGCTCTTGTTGGACATTGCTCTTTTCAGACACTTCTTCTTTTTTCAAAAAGCTTTGTCTTTTCCTTGTATCTTGAACAGCTGTGATTAACCTGGGAGATGTTTCTTCACTGTCGACCTATTGCATTGGAAACCCAGATCCTGTTTACCCCTTTTATTTTGTTGGTAAATTGATGAAGGTTGTATTAGAACTGGAATACTACACATTCTCTTTGTTTATAAAGCACAATTAACTGTTTCTTTAATTTCACACTTCTGCTGATGCTAGGTGGAGCATTTCAAAACATTGAGATGCCAGTTCATTGCCCATTTTGTTTTTTTATCTGTATATCTAGGAACGTACAGACACTTAATTTCTGTGTAGTTCTTCTGTAAATCTTGGATGGCATGTCTTAGTTTGTCTATCTGTGTCTCAGCTGTCTTTTTATGGAATATTTAGAGAATTTTTTAATTCGACTACAAGCTGTTGAGCACAACCATATTCCTGTTGGTTAGTCTTATAAAATAATAATCTATTTCAATCCTCTTTACAAGCATGAGATGCACTTTGAGGAGTACAAAGATACAGGAAATAAAAAGAAAATGAAAGTACTATCAAAGTTTGTGCCATATTTGAGCCATTTACCATATCAGCGTTGACTGGAGTGTTTGTGACTTCCTTCTCTGGAGTTTCAACGGGGTAGGATTGACCTGATCAATACATTCCGTATTATGAAGCGTGTCGATAATGTGGACTGGGCTGATTTCTTCAAGCTTAGTCATCACTCAGCCACTCAACAAAACTCGTATAAACTGTATCAGCCACAAGTGCACAAGTGCAACAAAACTTTGGAATAGTTTACCTGATACCATAGTTTCTACGCAAACAGTGCAATCATTTAAGAGTGCTTTTGTTGAAACTGAGTTCTATGAAAACAGTTTCTGTAATATAGCTGTTGCATAGTTGTTTTTTACTGATGAATATTTTTTTTGTTTTATTTTTCGTTTTGTGTTTTGCACTGTTGCTGTTTGAGCTGTTATTTTTTGTTTTCGTTATGCGACAAGCCTATGGCTTCCTCCTTTATTGAATAAAATAAATAAATAAGTAAATAAGAAAAATTCACTAGAAAAATAACATCTCAGTTATGTAGGCAACACAATTAAGCTATACTGTTAAGTAGAAAGTGTACAGTATTTTGTCAACGCTTATGGAACCTGTCCATAAGCTGGTCCATTTTGAAGAAATAATGCCATATCTACTGGAAATGTATCAGTTGCAAGTCCATAGAAGCAACTGCAGAAACTGTTTGCAAAAAGGGAAGAATAGTTATTTAATTTTCTCCCACTCAGCTAGTGTGATAAGACCCTATAAAGGAATAAAGAAGAAAACATGTAGGACAAAAAAAAACATTGTAAAGTCTTCCCAGGGTTATTTTGTGAAACTGGCCTTTAGCTTGAGCAAGAAGCCTGTAGGATTTTCTAAGCTTTTCTGTTAATGCTGAGATATCAAGTGAGTAGTTTTAACGTTTGGGCCAAACGGAAGGTCGTAAGGTATTTCAGAGAAGACGATGCGGGAATAGTTGCTGGGCCAACATTGATAGTTATAGGAGGTTGCTGAGACAAACCATAGACAAGAACTTAGTTTTAGAGGAGGCTTATCTCTTTGAATTTTTCAGGAAAGATAAAACTTCTACTTTAGTTATAAAATTTGAAGACTGGTCTTTTTTTCTACTAGGTGTCTTTATGTGTATGCCCTCAATTACTGTTAATGACCCTTTCTTCTCTTGTTTACTTGCTCTGTATGCATTTGTAAATGTTTTTGCATTTGGAAGCTTTCACTTCGATGAATATTATTGCTATTTCGCTTGTGAGGTGACATGTTTTCAGTATACATAGGTCTACTTTGGGAGGTATCATTACCAATGATTAGTTTATGTATATTTGGGATATAGGTGGTCATGTTAGGTTTAGAAAACTTCTCTTAGCTTCAATGCTTTTGCATATAATTTATCTCTCTTTACTGTTTTTCTAGAGGTAATCTTGTATATGGGGTTCTGTAGAGCTGCAAATAGTGATTGTCTGTTTTTTTTTTGTTTTTTTTTTGCTTCTGTCGTTTTTTATTCTAGAATATTCTGGGATCTGGCATATTCTGCGTTCCTCAGCAAGTGTTGTGCCACTGAAAGGCTCCTATGTCTTCATTTCACCAGTATTTTGTTGGTTTCTTGGTGGATTTGATTCTTGACTGATCATATGTGGTGGGGATATTTCTATCCTTGCGTTTGTTAGCACTTGAGCCTTTACCTTGGTTTACTAGGCTGTAGTCTGCTTTTCTGTTTGAAGATTCTCCAGTTATAGCCTTTTTTATATCTTAAACCTGAACATCTGGTTTACAGTTTTATAAACCAAATTATCTGAAATTTTTATAAATTACCGTTGGTGGTCTTAGTATGGGAATCGATCTGCAGATCTTTTAGCGAAATTTTTTTCCTGTGACAGTTGTATCAAGTTTGGATACTACAAGTGGTTAAGTACTTTGTTGGCTTCTTTGTTCTATGTTAGAATTGTTCCAAGTCTGCTCTGTTGAATGTTTATATATCTTCTTCATAATAGACTATGAATACTTAAATTTACTTCTAAAGGAGTGCTGGTGAAGGATGATTATTATTTCAAAATCTGGACGAAGGCCCTTTAATTTGTCCTTTCAGGCTGCAGCGGAAGGAAATGTAATGAAGTCGGGATATCGTCTTTTTCTCTTTGTAAACAAGAACTAGTAACCTATAGAAGTCAAGAATAACTATGCTTTATTTCAAAATTAACGAATATGTGATGATTATTAAGGTAAAAATACGGCATTGGACTTTAAAATCCCTACTGGTGGTGCTGATCTCCATTTCATGCTGTTCAACCAGGAACTGCAATGGGAGGGGGGTGTCTGGGGACCAGTCATCCTGTGCTTTCACACACCCTTCTGGTTTACCATCTCCAGATTTCATTAGGTACCCATTTAGAGCTGGGTTGACTCTGGCTGGGCTTACAGAGTCACGCCACTGACGCCTGTTCCAAACCAAATAGCCAGCAACACCAGGACTCGAACCCCTGTGCTAACCACTGGGCTAAGACGGCACATGAGTATATGCTTCTTTTTATCCAGTTCTAATATAAGCTGAAAGCTGGAGCTATTATACTTGGTGCAGGTCTTTGTTGTGGGGCATCTACTATTATTTCCGATGCAGAAACTGCAATCTGACCTTCGACTATACTCAGCATAATTTCTTTGAACAAAATCCAGAGGCTCAATATTCTAGAAGACTAAAAATTATTTCTATCAACTGAAGATCCCTATATTATTAATCAATGTTCACATACTACTGCTGCTAAAAGCTCACCGCAGCACTAAGCCGCCTGAGGCCAACACAGCTACACACGCTCCTTTTTAATCCCAATTTGGAAGCTACACTATTTAGCTTAAGAATAAACATAGTGAAGAAACGTTGTTATTAGTAGCATCATATCCTTCTTAGTTGAAGGTGTCAAACGAATTGGAAAAGTGACACCTCAATAGTCATTTCATGAAATTAAGAGAAGAATAGGTGAATGTTTCCAGCCCTGACATCTATAGACCTCGTAAAGATATGAAGAAGAAATGGAATCTTCATTAAACAGTATTATTAACATTTTTTCAAAAAACAAACTACGATTTGCTGATGGGAAAGAATGATGGGCCCTTAGAATAATTTGTCAGAAAAAAAAACGCACTAGAGTGATACTCTTGAAAACTGAATCTTTGATAAAATTAACAACACTTTTCTTGATAGTAAAACGCAAAAATAAATCAATTAACAGTTCTACCTTCAAATATGTTGATGTTCAATGTCTCTTTCTTTGTTGAATATTAAAACTTTGTGGGGTAATGCAGCCAAATTTCGAAATGCACAGTAGTAACTAAACTCGTTTAACCCACCTAATGTTTTTCATTAAGCATAGGGATAATCAAAGTTCTGGGTAATCGTAAAAAACAACGTAGCAGAACTTCTTCTAAAACTTTATTTTTTCCTCTTTTTTCATCATTTTTCAATGTTTACTCCCATCTTCACTATCTAGTTTGCAAGTATACTCTGTGCTTTGAAACTTTGATATCGCTTCAAATAACTTACCAAAAATTTCTCCATTATTTATTGATTCAATAATTTCGACTTGAAGGGATAACACCACTTTCTTATGTTTCAACATTTTTAAATACAAATCTGATTTGACACAGTGAAGTTGTGGTTGTGATGTACTATAAAACAGTAAAGAAAAATATCTCTTCTGGTTCACCAGATTTTTAATATTAGTTTAATATCTTGTACGAAATCTAATGCCACTGAGAAACAGAGAGTTTACTTATAAAAAATATTGTGCCTTAAAGCTTCTCATTCTTGGTAATTGCTTGAAATTTTTTAAAGAATAGTTAGGTTTCGTGTTTTTGCACTGGCTCAAAATTTAAAATAACAACAACAGTTTTTTACCGCAACAACAATAAATGCAAATAATGAATAAAATTAAATGCGAAATAAAATAAAATTTTATGAAATAAATACAACCACGGGTAAACATGTGGAACTGTTTCACTTCTCTTTCTGAGATACACATAACAAAAAATGTGACAAAAAAAGAAGTTGCGATTGACGTCGCAAAAGTAACCATTTGAATTAACGCATGCTTCTTAACGCGAAAGTAAATGAGAACGATTCATCTTTTTCTCATTGATTACCGTATCATCATATTTTCCAAAATAATTTACTTTTAGGCTCTGTTAAAAAAGGAGAGGCAGAGCCGTTCAAGGAGGGGTTGAGGGGGCGGGGCAAGTCAAGCCGCCCTGGGGGCCGTGGCTGGGGGCTGCCCACTTTGATCATATTTTTCACTTTTATTCGGCTTTTTTCCCTTTATTTGAGATGGGATGGGGTGCTGTAATTAATTTTCTCCGGGGGCACCAACAACCCTAGGAAGAGCTCCGAGGAGGAGAAAAAAAAAATAGAACTTAACCAAAACTTCACAGAGGAGAAAACTGCATTTAAATTCAGAAATGTAATGAGTATCTTAAGTTTTGTTTATCCTTTAATAGGTGATTGAGGTCTTTCTAACATTATGCATTACAATATAATGTATGGTTTAAAAGAAGCATATATAATTGAGAAATAGGGTTCTTTTCTTGTCAATATTTCTTGCCTTTATTTCCCCAGACTTGTTAAATCTTTATAGTATTCAAAAAATCGTGTCTTTTACCATTCTATACAAGCAGAATTGAACAAAACAAAAAACGATTTAGTTTTTGTCAAAATAGAATTTGGGTATGAACTTGATCCGTATACCAGTTTCATCCGCAGTTACTGTTCACATTATTATTATCTAACGATTTTGTTTTTTTTTTTGGGGGGGGGGTGGGTTGATGTGACTAGGTCTTTTATTTTCGGTCTTGTTAGGCTAGCTTTTTTTAGGATCAATATTTTTTAGGTATGGTGTCGGAGAGATTGAAGAAAGGTTAACAACTTACAGAGAAATGTTAATAGAAAAGTCCGAAAAGAAAAGTTCCGCTGTTGAATTTGATGAAAATGGAAGACCAATGTAAGTTTTTTTGTCTCTTAATTTAACCGAAATATGTATTTGAAAGAAAATTTTATTCTTTAGATAAATTATTAATATCAAAATTCAATTACTAAAGCAGAATTTTTTCATTGAAGTATGAATAGTCCTTTGAATAAGTTGAAGGTTTTGTTAACATTCTTCTAGTATAACATGTATTCTGCCCATTAGGAAGTTAAGTAATAAGTACTAATAAGTTTACAAGCAATTTAATTTTGATCAAAAAACCGTTCAAAGTGTTTGATCCTCATTTAGCTAGAATACTGAAGTAACCTACTATGGATGGTCCGCCGGTGTTGTAATGAGCTCCTTGTACCGCCGTCCTTCTTGTACTGAGCTCCTCTGTGGTTTTTCGTCATTGTATAATTTTGACTAGCCCCCCCCCCCATCCGTTATATAGACGAGTTGCTGATTGTAGCATATTGTAATTTATTTTTTGCACTTTGTCGCTTTGAGTTCTATTTACGCTTAATGTATCTTTTCATGTTGGATTTTATTGTTTTTCTTTTTGGTTCCTTTGTTTATTATCTGTTTTTATGAATTTATAATTCACTTCCATAGTGCTGACTGGTGTTTGTCTACTGTCCTTACATGATGCTAAGAAAAACCATCTAACTTAGGTATACATAGGGGACTCTTTACCCTGGACATTTGGCTAATAATTGGGAAAATCTTACTTTTTTTTACCTGGAATCAGCCAGGTGCCCCACCTGGCTGATAGCTGGGAGTATTCTTCGTGAGGAGATTTGGGTTCGGAACTCAGAACGGTGACTGGGATTAGCGTCTACTGGTGATCTTGAGGGATGACGCCAACCGAGGAAATTATATAATAGTAATAGGCATAGTTATAGAATAGGAGCTTTGAACAGATTGGGGTGAACGACTGACTGTTTGGTCCTGCGGTGAGTTTTAGTAATCTATATTAGAGAGTGGAAGATAAATGCTGGGGGCGTGAGACTATATCTTTTGCGCAGTTTTGTAGGCAAAAAGCAAATTAAGGAATCTTTAATGATTAATGATGAGGCGATGAGTATTGGGTGTGGCGATCAACTATTTATGAAAAGAGTGGTTTGAATGTACTGAAAGGAGTGGCCCACATGTCGTGCACATATCCTCAGCTTAATAATCTTGTTAAACTTCCTACAAGGAGAATAGATAAAGGTAAAATCGCTCAGATAAGGATACATTGAAATTAAAGAAAATAGTTATAGGTTTCTATATAGGTGTTTTAAGTGGGAGCTTTCAGTAAAGTAAAATACGGGAGAACTGGTTGCTCATATTTCAGGAATAGATGACTGTAATGAATTTGTAGTAGCAGTGATAGCATAAATTAGTTTAAGATTTGTACATTTGCAAAAATGTTTTGCTGTTCCAGTGTTCTTTGTTTCATAGTTACTGTCAATCAATCCCACCTGGCTATATTTTTGCTTATTGTTCTCATTCTTTACCAGAAAACGATCTTGCTTGGCATAGCAGGTTTGTCTTACAGCTACTTTACCATTGATGGTGGTGTCTCTTGGAAGTTACTTTTAGTGGCGTCAATTTATGAAAATTAGGAAGAAGAAACAAAATGTATCTTTCAGAGTCTAGGGGTGGGGGGGGGGGTGATAATTTTGTTGTTTTCTTCAATTATATCAATAAAATTCAAAAAGCTCATTTTTTCAATAATAATAGCAACAAAAGCGTATTTTTCAAAATCTGGGTGAGGGGGCAAAAATCCCGACTCTCCTCCCCAATTGGCGGCACCAATTGCTTTCCCGGACGTGATCCACCAAAGGGTATTACACGCCGATGAGATTAAACACGGTGTTTACCTGACAAAAAATAGTGGCTAGTGCCATTTAAAGTTCTTTTACGCAATGTTGTAAAACCTTTCACACTAGCCTAACTTAAAACTATGTTTTGTTGTGTAATCCTCGGAGCAATTTTGTCTGTAATGTAGACAGTGCTGAATTGACTCGAACTCTGCTTAAAATTTTATGTTATCTATGAATGTGTTACAGTATGGAAAGTTCAACATTGTAATACAAAATGGACTGTCCGGATGATCAATCAATAAATTTTGAAAACAAATAGACAAACATTTCCTAGAACGCCTTTCACGCTTAATCTGACCATAAATTTTCATTTATATTCCACGTTTTTAATTTTTAAATAGTTTGCTTTAAATGATAGTGATGATTTTAAAACAATAATTATAACAGTTTTATTTAAAAGTTTAAAGTTTTAGTTAAAAAAAGAAAAAAGTTCGATTCAATTAAACTCAGATCTTTATTTGTAATCCAAATTTTTATAAATGAGAACTAAGTCTGTTTTCATTTTGTATTAATGCAGGCAACTTTACGATATTACTTAGTCAGTTATTCGTTTTTGATTCCTATTAAAAAAAAAACAAACAGTTTTTTCAACTGAAAGTAAGGAGCAACTTTAAAACTTAAAACGAACAGAAATTATTACGTATATGACGGGGGTAGTCTCGTCGTCAATACCTCGCTTTTTACGATAAAGTTTGAATTTTTTCTCAATTCTTTAAGAATGACTCCTGAATCACAAAGGCCGTTTAATTAAAATAAATAGCTCTCTTAAAAGTACTAAAACACTTTAACGTAAAGAGCGAGGTATTGACAACGGCGCGACCCACCTCATATACGTAATATTTTCTGTTCGTTTTAAGCATTAATGTTGCTCCTTACTTTCAGTTGAAAAAAACTTTTTTTTTATTTAATTTCTGATCGTTTTTTCAATAATGGTGGGAAATCTGGCTCTCCTACATAGAAAATTCCCTTCTTCCAAGAGAAATTTTCGCCATGGAAAGATCCTCCAACGTAACTCCCCGACTCCCCCAACAGAAACATCCCCCCTGAAGACGTCTGTATGCTTCCCAGTAACCGATACCATATGTAAACAATGGGCAAAGTTCATAACTTGCAGCTTCTTCCCCCGGGGACTGTGGGAGGTTAAGTCATCCTCAAAGACATAGTTATTGGATTTTTCGTTTATGCTGAAAAAAATGGCCATCTCAAAATTTTGAATGCGTAACTATGGGGAAGAATGAGCATGGGAGGGGAGCTAGTTGCCCTCCAATATTTATGGTTTTTTAAAAAGGGCACTAGAAATTTTGATTTCCGATCAAATGAGCCGCCTTTCGATCTTCTACGATCACCTCTGGGAAAAACAACAACAAATAAACACGCATTTGTGATCTTTCTTCTGACAAAAAAAATGTAAAATTCCACATTTTTGTACATAGGAGCTTAAAACCTCTACAGGTGGGTTCTCTGGTATACTGAATCTGATGGAGTGATTTTCATTAAGGTCATTGATTTTTTGGGTGTGTTTCCCCTCTTTTTCCAAAATTAGGCAAATTATCTCAGGCTCGTAACTTTTGATGGGTAATATTAAATTTAATGAGTTTTACATATTTTGAATAAGCATCAAAATTCGTTTCTTTTGATATATCTCTTGTTATCAAAACTTTGCTTCTTAGAGTTTTGGTTGCTATTGAGTCGAATCGTTCCTTACTTACAATTCGTTACCACGAACTGTTTAATTACACTCGTGTTAAAGTGCCGCAGATTCCTTTCTTGTTTGATTTCCATGGTCTTTGTTGGCCGTTTATGTAGAGATAAAACCAAGAGAAACTGCAACCGCAAACATGTTAAGGCCGAATTTTCTTGTAGCCGAACCGAACCATGGGTATAATGCCTAAGCCATATTATAGTCACACCTCTAGATAAACAAAATTGAGCATGACATTGGCCACTGTGCAAATAATTCATCTCGTTCGTAACTTAGTGACTTGGTTTATGTCAGCATAAAGAGTATGGGTAACTTATAAAAAAATGGAAACTGGCGGTAATGTTTGAAAAGATTACCAACGCCATCTGACATTTGGCTTTTCTAGGCATTTTTTCAAACTTTACATTTGCATTTTTTTCAGAGATTAAGATCAGACACTTATCACTAAACTAATTTTGCTCGTTGCACTGATTTAACTAACTTTGTGCTATTATTACACAAAAAGATACCAAACGTTAGATGGTGTTTGTGATATTTTTTGGCGTGACTAGCTCCAATTTCGATTTTTATAAGTTACCCGTACTCTTTGGTTCGGCATCCAAGAGAATTTTTTTTTTATGATGGTCCAATGAGAAAGAAAATTTCAGACACAATATGAAATTAGAAAAGATGAAAGTTTGCAAAAGCAGTCTTTTTCTCTGAATGATGAATTTGACAAAAGATACAAAAACATTGTATTTATAGCCTATACTTGGGAGAGGTAAGTTTAAACTTGACCTCCCCCCCCCCTAATGTAGAAATATATACCCTGAATTGGTGCATATAGGGGCAGGGGTAAAATCTGTTTCTGACACAAATGATTATTATATTTGTAAAGAGCATAAAACAGGCATCAAGTTGTATGCTCACTTTATTTGTAAGTCAATAATAGGCCCGTTTTTTAGCACTAAGATCTTACATCTAAGATTTTACATCTTTCTGCAAAGATTATCGTTTTTTAACTCATCTTTGTTCTAAGATCTTACAGCTCACTGATGTTAGCAAAAAGTGTGAAGACCGCCACTGTTTTGCCATATAGAACAATGATGAGAGAACTTTGATGATCTACTCATCATTGTTCTTAGACCTCTGATCAGAGCAGAATGATGAAAGGCGTTTGCACAAAAACGACCAAAGATGTAAGATCTTTGTTCAAAGATTTCACTTTTAAGCGTTTTCTGACAAAAGATGTAAGATCTTAGCACATTGATGAGGGAAAAAACAGGCCTAATATGAACTGCCAAAAATTTACTCTTTTTATTACAGTAGGGCTGTTCTTTTGGACTAAGATCTCACATCTTTCAGCAAAGATTTCCATTCTTTTAACTCATCTTTGTTCTAAGATCTTACAGCTCATTGATGTTATCAAAAAATGCAAAGAACACCATAGTTCTGCCATATAGAACAATGATGAGAGAAATTTGATAATATACTCATCATTGTTCTTAGACTTCTGATCAGAGCAGAATAATGAAAAACATTTGCAAAAGAATGCCATAAGATGTAAGATCTTAGTGCTAATATTTCACTTTTAAGTATTCTTTGTCAAAAGATGCAAGATCTTAGCACAAAGAAGAGTGCAATATCTTTGATTCAGATTAATGGTTTAATGGAAACCCAAGCAAGCACCTACAACAAAAAGCATATATAAACAATCAAGCAATTGTAAAAACAATCAAGCAATGTCAATATTCTTCATCCTCGATCTTTTGATAACTTCAAAGGTTGAGCCTGGTGGTTGGCTTTGTGATTCGGCCAGAACGCGTGGTGTTGCGTAGCGGCTGTCTTAGTCGTGGGGATATGTGCGGAGGGGATCGTGGAGGAGACTCTGTCATGGCAGCATCTGCTATTGGGGTATTAAATCTTTTGGCGAGTGTTGTTGCAGCACGATGTGGAGTTGGGAACTTTGTGCGACTCGAAGGGGCGTTATCTGGATGTTCGATTCCTATTTGGGCTTGAGGAGATGCGTGGGGTTGGTCTCCAGGCATGCTGGGTTCCGGGGATGTTGCTTCAAAATGCGGCTCGGTGGGCATACCTTGGTTTCTCTCTCTGATCTGTTGCCTGTTTCGTCTGTAGATCTTTCCATTCTCTGTTTGGAGAATGTAGGATCGTGGCACGTATTCATACTTTTCCAGTATCAGTGCTTTCTGCCACCTAGCATTGGGGTCGAGCTTTACCCAGACAGTCTGAACCTTGAGCAGTGGTTTTACGTCCTTTGAGTGTCTATTATATGATTCACTTTGTAGTTTCTGTTCTTTCTCTGGCTTGTTGGAAAGATGAAGGTGGAATGACCATGGAATCTAAGTGTTTGGGAAGATCTGGTAAGATGGATCTGAGTTGTCGGCTCATCAGTAACTGTGCTAGTGAGGCTAGCCCATCGACTGGCGTGTTACGGTACTCCAGCATGGCCAAGCATGGATCAGCCTGGTGTTCTACGGCTTTGGACATGATCCGTTTTGCCGTCTTTACCGCTTTTTCGCTAAATCCATTTGACTTTGGATAGTTTGGGCTTGACGTTTTGTGGTCAATGCTCCATTTGTCTACGAATTCTCTGAATTCCTTTGACGAAAACTGAGTCCCGTTGTCTGACGTCAGTGTTTTCGGGATTCCATGTCTGGCAAAGTGGGCCTTCAGTTTGGTGATCACTTGCTGTGATGTGCTAGTTGTTAACTTATCGACTTCGATGAACCTGCTGTAATAGTCAGCAGTGACTATATACTGAGATCCCATGGATTCGAAAATATCAATTCCGACATGTTCGTATGGATGGGTGGGGATTTCGGATGTTATCATACTCTCTTTGGCTTGGTTTTGTGCCATAGTACCACAAGTATTGCAGCTGCCAATTATATTCTTAATATTTTTTGTAATGTCTGGCCAGAACAGGAGGAGTAGGAGAAGGTGTAGGAGTCCTCCTACATCTTCGAAAACATCTCCATATTCGTCAAGTATTCTGGCCGTTTCGGGTTTCACTTTGGGTGCAGGTTTGTTATGTACATTCAGAATGAATTTGATCAAGTTCATATTCTGACTTGTCTTTTGCTAAGGATTGGCTTGCGATCAGTGTTGACCACATGAAACTGGTGAACCTATTTCTTGCATTCTTTGTAGCAGATGCATAGTTCTACAAGCCCCAAAACCTGTAATCTTTCTCCAGAGTAGCTTGTGAGAATGTCTTTTGTTGGTTGTAAACAAGGTTTAGGTACCATGTTATTATAGTCACTGACTGGAAGAACGTTTGCTTCTGCGCCTGTGTCTGTCTTGAAGACTAAGTCTAGTTTCGGATCAACAATTCTTATTACAACATCTGACCCATCTGCATGTTTCAGTAACCAACAGTTGACAGTGTTCATCATGAACTCACTTGCATTTGTGTCTGCCTCTTGTTGGCTTATTTCATTCACAACTTTGCTTTTACATACTTTGGCAAAGTGATTCAGTTTGTTGCATTTTGAACGTGTTTTGCCCATGGCTGGGCAGTTGTGGTTCTTGGTATAAGGTGCACCACAGAAATAGCATTCCTTGTTGCTGTACTGTTTCTTCAGGGCATCTATCTCTTGTTTCATCACAGGCACTGAAGCCTTATTAGCAGCTGTCATTTGCGCTTGGGTTTCCAGTACAGATTCAATGGCGCGGCAAGTCTCTATTGTTCTGGCAAGGGTTAATGTCCCTCCTTCACTTAGCAATTTCTCTCTAATCCTGTCACTCTTAACTCCAAAGACAAGGCGATCTCTTGTTAGGTCATCTCTACTAGTACCAAAGTCACAGTCATTAGCAATTAACTTGAGATCGGTCACTTATTGTTCGATATTTTCATTACCCTGGTCTCGCTTGTGGAAAGCAAATCTTGTCACTATAGTGTTTGATATGGGTTCAACATGGGCTCCAAATTTATTAACGTAAGTTTGAACCCTGTTTGTCTCAGCATCGGTTATAGTCCATGTGCTGAAAATGTCTCTTCCTTTATCACCTACCCATATCAATAAACACGAGCACTGGACAGTCTGGGATTTGCCTTCCAGGGGTCCAGAGAACATTAATTCACAGTGTTGTCTGAACCTTTTCCAGGCCGATTTAAGGTTTGCTGATGACCAGTCCAAAGACGGATGTGGTGTACTATCCATGATTACTATTTTACTTCTGACACCATGCAATATCTTTGGTTCAGATTAATGGTTTGATGGAAACCCAAGCAAGCGCCTACAACAAAAAGCATATATAAACAATCAAGCAATTGTAAGCACGGCACTAATCATATATAAACAAGCAAGAAATTACAAGCACAGGCAGTGCACTTAATAAGCAGGGCGTCAAGCATAGCATG
The DNA here is from genome assembly GCA_029168905.1 of Artemia sp. Kazakhstan ARC1039. NCBI lineage: Eukaryota > Metazoa > Arthropoda > Branchiopoda > Anostraca > Artemiidae > Artemia > Artemia sp. Kazakhstan ARC1039. The sequence goes on along the minus strand of JAQQPU010010573.1, from coordinate 8,962 downwards.
TCAATATTCTTCAATGAGTAAAAGAACAGGCCTAATTATAGTGATCAATGTTTATTAATGATGCAGTTGTGTATGCAGTATAGTCCATATGCTCTTTTTTGAAGACATCCAGAGCTTTGTTGAAGAAACCTTTTGTATTGGTACTGCCATTTGGATTATTCCTAGTGATTGTTTTGTTCTCTAGCCACAGACAATGCATCATTATCATCATTATCATTAAATTAAAGTTCATCATTATCATTAAAGTTCTTTTACGCAATGTTGTAAAACCTTTCACAGTAGCTTAACTTAAAACTATGTTATGTTGTGTAATCCTCGAAGCAATTTTGTCTGTAATGTAGGCAGTGCTGAGTTGACTCGAACTCTGCTTAGAATTTTATGTTATCTATGAATGTGTTACAGTATGGAAAGTTCAACATAAAAACACAAAATGGACTGTCTGGATGATCAATCAATAAATTTTGAAAACAAATAGATAAATATTTCCTAGAACGCCTTTCACGCTTGATCTGAGCATGAATTTTCATTTATATTCCACGTTTTTAATTTTTAAATAGTTTGCTTTAAATGATAGTGATGATTTTAAAACAATAATTATTACAGTTTTATTTAAAAGTTTAAAGTTTTAGTTTTTATTTAAAGTTCTAGTTAAATAAAAAGAAAAAAAAAGTTCGATTCAATTAAACTCAGATCTCTATTTGTGATCCAATTTTTTATAAATGAGAACTAAGTTTGTTTTCATTTTGTGTTAATGCAGGCAACGTTACAATATTACAACGTTACAACGTCAGTTATTCGTTTTTAATTTCTATTAAATAAAAAAAAACAACAGTTTTTTTCAACTGAAAGTAAGAGCAACATTAAAACTTAAAACGAACAGAAATTATTAAGTATATGACGGGGGTCGCCTCGTCGTCAATACCTTGCTCTTTACGATAAAGTTTGAATTTTGTCTCTATTCCTTAAGAATGACTCCTGAATCACAAAGGCCGTTTCATTAAAATAAATAGCTCTTTTAAAAGTACTAAAACACTTTAACGTAAAGAGCAATGTATTGACAACGGGGCAACCCACCTCATATACGTAATAGTTTCTGTTCGTTTTAAGCATTAATGTTGCTCCTTACTTTCAGTTGAAAAAACTTTTTTTTTATTCAATTTCTGATCGTCTTTTAAATATTGGTGGTTAACCTGGCTCTCCAGTGCACTTAATAAGCAGGGCGTCAAGCATAGCATGTCAATATTCTTCAATGAGTAAAAGAACAGGCCTAGTTATAGTGATCAATGTTTATTAATGATGCAGTTGTGTATGCAGTATAGTCCATATGCTCTTTTTTGAAGACATCCAGAGCTTTGTTGAAGAAACCTTTGTATTGGTACTGCCATTTGGATTATTCCTAGTGATTGTTTTGTTCTCTAGCCACAGACAATACATCATTATCATCATTATCATTAAATTAAAGTTCATCATTATCATTAAAGTTCTTTTACGCAATGTTGTAAAACCTTTCACACTAGCCTAACTTAAAACTATGTTATGTTGTGTAATCCTCGAAGCAATTTTGTCTGTAATGTAGGCAGTGCTGAGTTGACTCGAACTCTGCTTAGAATTTTATGTTATCTATGAATGTGTTACAGTATGGAAAGTTCAACATAAAAACACAAAATGGACTGTCTGGATGATCAATCAATAAATTTTGAAAACAAATAGATAAATATTTCCTAGAACGCCTTTCACGCTTGATCTGAGCATAAATTTTCATTCATATTCCACGTTTTTAATTTTTAAATAGTTTGCTTTAAATGATAGTGATGATTTTAAAACAATAATTATTACAGTTTTATTTAAAAGTTTAAAGTTTTAGTTTTTATTTAAAGTTTTAGTTAAATAAAAAGAAAAAAAAAGTTCGATTCAATTAAACTCAGATCTCTATTTGTGATCCAATTTTTTATAAATGAGAACTAAGTTTGTTTTCATTTTGTGTTAATGCAGGCAACGTTACAATATTACAACGTCAGTTATTCGTTTTTAATTTCTATTAAATAAAAAAAAAACAACAGTTTTTTTCAACTGAAAGTAAGAGCAACATTAAAACTTAAAACGAACAGAAATTATTAAGTATATGACGGGGGTCGCCTCGTCGTCAATACCTTGCTCTTTACGATAAAGTTTGAATTTTGTCTCTATTCCTTAAGAATGACTCCTGAATCACAAAGGCCGTTTCATTAAAATAAATAGCTCTTTTAAAAGTACTAAAACACTTTAACGTAAAGAGCGAGGTATTGACAACGGGGCAACCCACCTCATATATGTAATAGTTTCTGTTCGTTTTAAGCATTAATGTTGCTCCTTACTTTCAGTTGAAAAAACTTGTTTTTTTTTATTTATTTTCTGATCGTTTTTTAAATATTGGTGGGTAATCTGGCTCTTCTACATGGAAAATTCCCTTCTTCCAAGAGACATTTCTCTATGGGAAGATCCTCCAACGTAACTCCCCGACTCCCCCAACAGAAACATCTCCCCTGAAGACGTCTGTATGCTTCCCAGTAACCGATACTATATGTAAACAATGGGCAAAGTTCATAACTTGCAGCTTCATCCCCCGGGGACTCTGGGAGGTTACGTCATCCTCAAAGACATAGTTATTGGATTTTTCGACTATGCTGAACAAAATGGCCATCTCAAAATTTTGATCGCGTGACTATGGGGAAAAAATGAGCATGGGAGGGTGCTAGTTGCCCTCCAATATTTTTGGTTACTTAAAAAGGGCACTAGAAATTTTGATTTCCGATCAAATGAGCCGCCTCTCGATCTTCTACTATCACCCCTGGGAAAAACAACAACAAAAAAACAAATAAACATGCATTTGTGATCTTTCTTCTGACAAAAAATGTAAAATTCCACATTTTTGTAAATAGGAGCTTAAAACCTCTACAGTAAGGGTTCTCTGGTATGTTGAATCTGATGGAATGATTTTCATTAAGGTCACTTGATTTTTTGGGTGTGTTTCCCCTTTTTTCAAAAATTAGGCAAATTATCTCAGGCTCGTAAGTTTTGATGGGTACTATTAAACTTAATGAGTTTTACATATTTTGAATAAGCATCAAAATTCATTTCTTTTGATGTATCTCTTGTTATCAAAACTTTGCTTCTTAGAGTTTTGGTTGCTATTGAGCCGAATCGTTCCTTACTTACAATTCGTTACCACGAACTGTTTAATTACACTCGTGTTAAAGTGCCGCAGATTCCCTTCCTGTTTGATTTCCATTGTCTTTGTTGGCCGTTTATGTAGAGGTAAAACCAAGAGAAACTGCAACCGCAAACATGTTAAGGCCGAATTTTCTTGTAGCCGAACCGAACCGTGGGTATTATGCCCAAGCCATATCATTGTCACACCTCTAGATAAACGAAATTGAGCATGACATTGGCCACTGTGCAAATAATTCATCTCGTTCGTAACTTAGTGACTTGGTTTATGTCAGCATAAAGAGTATGGGTAACTTATAAAAAAATGGAAACTGGCGGTAATGTTGGAAAAGATTACCAACGCCATCTGACATTTGACCTTTCTAGGCATTTTTTTCAAACTGCATTTGTCTTTTTTTTCAGGGATTAAGATCAGAAACTTATCACTACACTAAATTTGCTCGTTGTACTGATTTATCTAACTTTGCGTTATAATTGCACAAAAAGATACCAAACGTTAGATGGTGTTTGTGATATTTTTTGGCGTCACTAGCCCCAATTTCCATTTTTATAACTTACCTGTACTCTTTTATTCGGCATCCAAGAGTATTTTTTTTATGACGGGTTAATGAGAAAGAAAATTTCAGACACAATATGAAATTAGAAAAGATGAAAGTTTGCAAAAGTAGTCTTCCTCTCTGAATGATGAATTTGACAAAAGGTACAAAAACATTGTATTTATAGCCTATACTTGGGAGAGGTAAGTTTAAACTTTACCCCCCCCCCCCCCTAATGTCGAAATATCCACAGACATCCATGGTTCCATGATTACGTATCTAATTTTCCAGAAGAATATAGAGTCGAAAACAAAGAAGAAGAGGCGAAGGAGTTGAACCCAATGAACATCAAAGAACAGAAAAGAAACCCAGTTTGTGACTGTTCACATCTAAAAATGTTACGGAAGAATCAAGAGCTTTTAGTGAGTAGAAATTTGACAAAACTGCTCACAATTGCACCAGTAAGACCAGCATTTGGCAGGCAATGTGGTTCAACCCTTGAGAAATTTAGAGTGTGCCAAAACAGTTATTGTACTAGAAAAATGAATGGAGGAATCGCATCAAGTCTGCGAAAACAAGTGGATCGCATAAATTACCGCCAGTTACATAGGTAATTTGTGCGATCCACTTGTTTTCGCAGACTTGATGCGATTTCTGCATTCATTTTTCTAATAAAATAACTGTTTTGATACACTCTCAATTTGTCAAGAGTTGAACTACATTACCGTATTGCCTGCCAAATGCTGGTGTTATTGGTATATTTTTGCCTCCAACGCTTAGCTCCTGCAGTTGTTGTGCTGCAGTCCTGCAGCTGCAGAAATTAATCTGAGTAGGGTTCTAAACCCTATGCTTTCTAAAATCCAGAATATAATTTGAACTTTACTGAAAAAAATTCAAATGAACTTACTGAAAAAAAAATGTGCATTGTCACTTTAATATACATATGCTGATATTTATTCCTTAAAATCTTAATTAATTTTTGATTTCTTAAAGTTTTAAAAGTGAAAACATTTAAAAGAATTTTTTCCTCAGGTGTAAGGTTCTTTTAGCAAAATATTGAGATTTTTTTTCGAACGATTCCCGAGAAGTTGCTTCTTTTTTGTGCATTAGTTTTCTGAATCATTTTTTTTTTATCCTCTGTCAGGGATTAAGTGTCCTATTTCTGAAAGGTTTTTTTTCAAAAGTTCGAAACTATTTTTCCAAGAATCTACGTCATGACTTGCACGACAAATCGCCTTCGATTCGGTCTTGGACCCACTTCGGTCTTGGACCTAGAAGAAAGGAATATTCTGCATTAGATGACACAATGCTTTCAATCTCACTTGAATTAATGCCAGTTCAATTTTGAATTACCACCATATTAAATAAAAAAACAAGTTTTTTTTTAACTGAAAGCAAGGAGCGACATTAAAACTTAAAACGAACAAAAATTATTCCGTATATGAAAGGGGCCGTCCCCTTCTCAACGCCTCGCTCTTTACGCTAAAGTTTTTTTATTGTTTTAAAAAATAAAGTTGTGAGACAGAGTCAAACTTTAGCGCAAAGAGCGAGGCGTTGAGGAGGGGACAGCCCTTTTCAAATACAGAATAATTTCTGTTCGTTTTATTGTTTTAATGTTGCTCCTTACTTTCAGTTAAAAAAACTTGTTTTTTTATTTAATTTGTGAACGTTTTTGAATTAATGCAGGTTTTGATTTTGGCTCACCGTCCATGAATTATTAAAACGAAATTTGTATATTAATTTTACTTTTTTTTTGGTTAAATGGCTTTCTCGAAAGTTGTTTAATTTCATTTACGAACGTTTTTATTAGTAATAAATATACGTAACTTACGAATTAACTTACGTAACGAACTTCTAAATTCGTATATTTTTATTACGTAAATTAGAGGGTTCGCCCCCTTGTCAATACCTCGCTCTTTATGCTAAAGTTCAAATTTTGTTGTAATTCTTTAAGAATGACCCCTTAATCACAAAGGCCGTTAATTAGAATTAATTAAAAAAAACTTTTTCCACAAAATAAGTTTTTCAAAGAAAAGTAAAGAACTCCATTAAACAAAAAATGAGCAAAAATAAAATCAAATAATCTACGAAGCGTGGAACTACCACAGATCAGCATCGATAAATAAATGAAACCCAAAACGAACAGAAATTACAATAAATAAACGAGTCAAACTCAAAACGAGCAGAAATTAACATAAGTTGGGCTCAAAACACCTATGCCTTCCCAAGGCCAGAACATAATTTGCACTTTACTGAAAAAATATAAATGTTTTTACTTTTATAACTTTAATAAATCAAATAATATTAAAATTTTGATTACTAAATATCAGTATAAGTACATTAAACTGACAATGCACATTCATTTGTATTTTTTTGCTGAATCAAGGGGGACGAGCTCCTCCTTGATTCAGAAGCCTAAAACCTACTGCATCATTGGCGCCTTACTGAAAATTATATGAGTCTTGAACAGTCTTGGAAAGTATAAACAAAATCAAATTGAATATTAGATATATAATGATATTAATTGTTGAAAGATCCATCAGTTCAAGATTTTTTTTTCACTGTAATTTTTATTTTCATTTTCAAAGAATAAATTTGTAATATAAGAGTAATTCGTTTTCAGTGAAGCGCCAATGACGCAGAAGGCTTTAGGTTTTTGCAGTTAAAAAAGGAGGCAGTATCCAAATTTTGTTTGTAGTGAAACTATATTTGTCTTGACCAATCTTGGAAAGAACTAATAAATTAAACTGAATATTTGATGTATAATGATATTGATTGCTGAAAGCTCATCAGTTCAAAATTTTACTGTAATTTTAATTTTTATTTTCAATATTAAGTACAAAAGAAAACATTTGGAATATAATTCGTCTTCAGTAAAGCGCCACTGACGCAGTAGGTTTTAGACTTCTGCAGTGGGGCGATACCCAAACTCTTGTTTGTAGTTATTTTTATTCAATTCAAACTTGATTTGTACATTCAATTTAAGTTTCACTTGTTTTAAGATTTATTTATTCATTTACATTAATATATATTGTATGTTTGTTCGCATTGATTGTTTATTTAATTTCTGTTCGTTTTAAGTTTCATTTAGACTTTAATAGTAAACTATTTTTTTTGTTTTAAGCTTGATTTTCATATTCAATCTAAGCATTACTCGCTTTAAGATCTATTTATTAATTTATATTATTACTTGTTGTATGTTTTTTGCTATGATTGTTTATTTAATTTTTGTTCGTTTTGGGGTTTCATTTATTCTTTAATAGTAGTTTCTGGTCGTTTTGAGTTTGGATTTTAACAGGTATTCTCCTGAGCTTAAGTTTAAAATGGCCTTTACTTTGAAGACTTATTTTTCGGAATGTTTTTTTTAATAAATTTTTGTTCGTTTTTGATTGCAAAAAGTTTCAAGTTTTTATTGCATGGGGGGGGGGGTGCTTACTGTCCGATTATTTTTGAATTTAAAAAACGGATCTAGAACTTTCAATTTAAATCGAACCATATATATTAACAATAGACAGCTTGCATAACTTGTGGAAAGCGATTGGCAACAATGATTGGATTGAAAAATAGCTCCAATAAGGGTGTTTTGACCATTTCACTTGCTGACACAAAGGGATCACGACTGTTTGGAATTGACCTTAATAGGATTTTTTGTGCCAAAGCAATTTTGCATCTATCACAGAGTATGTATTTTAACCTTATAATTGGATAACTATAATAGATTTACTATGTGTTCTTCCCATACAAAACTTTACCTTTTTAAAGTCTTTAGGGTGGGGGCGGCGCAGTTGACAGAAGGAAGAAAACTTTAGCGTAGACAGTAGGAGAGGGGGAGGGTGAGGTTGGATACTCATCCACTACGGGGCGGAACTTCACTTATCTCCTCCGTTCCCGATTTAAGAGATTAGACAGAATCATTGGGCTGTAGAATGTTGGACCGTTTGAGTTGTGGAAGACGTTAAAATACTTTATATTTTCAGTTATTGCAGGATTGATTTCATAGATTGTGGAATGGTGAGCCTACATACCCATCATTCGGGTGAGCCTCAACTCATAATATGCAATTTTGATTAATTGCTCCGTGTTATGTTATGTGCATATATTATTCTATATATGTTATTTTGAGTTATACTTTTATCGCATTGCGTTCATTTTTAAGGCTTGAGATAAAAGCTGAAACCTTAGTGGAGACAGTGGTGGGGGGAAGTCTCCCCCCTCACATGCATAATTGAGCAGCCACAGAGAAAGTAATACAAATGAAATTAATCTGTCTTTTGAAAATGTCTTTTTTCAAAAGACACGAACAAAATCGTCTAAAGGAACCTGAAGTGCTATCTCTTACATTTCCGTTGATTCTTTATTCCCGTTACTTTCAGATGTAAAATTTAGAATATTATCGAATGGGTTTAGTCGTCCCCTCCCTGAATAATTCACATTTGGAAAATCCACCCCTGGGAAATTCCTCCCCCCTCAAAGAACATTTTCTTTTCCTGCTTATAATTCCCCCGCGTTAAATTCCACCCAGCAGAAATATCCCCGCGGTGGAATTTGCTCCCCCAAGCATATTCCCCTCAGATAATTTCGGATATTCATAAAAATGGAAGCTGAAATTTCTACTCAACTTTTTAAGTCAGAAGCAATGCTATAGCGTTACCTAAGTAAAGAGCCATAAGGGTTCAATGAATTAATACTTACTTATTTTTCCAGGGGCATTTTATGTGGAAGAGGTGGTCGCATAAACTTTGGAACCGGGCTCACTGAATTACAAATTAAATTTTATAGTGCCCTTACACCAGGGGCGGATCCAGGATTTTTTAGGAGGGGGGGCAAAATAGGTTGATCTGATAAACTTGCGTTAGGAGCAAATTTAATTAACGCAATCTTGCGTTAATTAAGTAGATTATATTACTTTAGACTACTTTAGGGGGGGGCACCCCTCGCCCCTCCCCTGGTTCCGCCACTGCCTTACACTCTCTGTTTCTTTCCTTGTTAGGGAGGAGAGCAGATGTCTAATAGGTGTGTGTTAATACCAAAACATTCTAACTCTCATTGGGCTTTCAGGTATAAACAGAATTAGTTCAAAGGGAGGGGTGGGGAAAAAGGGCGTGGGGGTGGTATTTGCCCTTCGATCCATTTTGACTCGTAAGAGCTGGACTAGAACTTCCAATTTCCAATCAAATGAGCCCTCTCTGAAGTTTATACGAGAATCCCTTCCTGCCCCC
>JAQQPU010010572.1:1042-19755 GCA_029168905.1 Artemia sp. Kazakhstan ARC1039 | reverse complement strand
TTTTTTTATTGATGGAACCACACAGTTTGGCAGTGCTGTTAATTTTATGGATAACAATGCTACATGGGTTGAGGGGCACAAGCCAAAGATTGTCGTTTTTTTTCTTTTCTTTCTTTTTTTTATTGATGGAACCACACAGTTTGGCAGTGCTGTTAATTTTATGGATAACAATGCTACATGGGTTGAGGGGCATACGCCAAAGATTGTCGTTTTTTTTCTTTTTTTTTTCTTTTTTTTATTGATAGAACCACACAGTTTGGCAGTGCTTATAGCATTCGATTTGCTACAATGCCGACTGGTGATATGAAGCCGCATTCGATTTGCTGTTGTCACGCTTCACGTTTCGCCATTTGGTCCAAAATTATGAACCTGTTTGACGGTCACATTATCAGTAGTTCTTCAGGCTAAATGGGAGAACGTCGCAGAAAAAATGCAAATAAGCCCACAACGGATAAGGACGTAACTGAAACTACAGCAAATCGAACGCGCCTTTAGCTTATTTGCGATCTGTCATGACACCCGAATCATTCATTCAAGGACTACTGCAAAGGCTTTTTGCGATTTGGGTTGCTATTGCATTAAGCCCAAAGTTTCTATTATTGTCTTTACGGGTAGATAAGGATCAACGCATGTATAATCATCCGAAAAACGCCCTCTTTGGCTTTGCTGAAATTTCCTGTTTTTTTTCCGAAGTTCGATATACTTTAGTAAACTGTCACACCATGGAGGAGTTCTAGCACTATTTTTCCCGAACTGCTGTATCGAAAGCGGAAACGTCTACACAGTTTGAACTTAACATACTAAAAAAGCAACTGTTTAAATGTTGAAAATGAGTTCAATAGTGCTTCAAAGTACAAGAGTGGCTTTTAACCTTTGAGTATATCTTTGAGGTGCCTGACTCAGCACCCGAACAATCCATTGCCGTCGCTTTGGGTCCTTCGAAGGACGTGGTTGTCGGTCAGACCGAGCTAGTAGAAAACGAGACGATTCAAAGAGACGCTGCGCCTGTCACTGCTCAAGAGGCACAATCTGGACGAGATACAACTCGAGATGAAGAGCACCATCGTTCAAGTGGTCCTACTGATATTTCTTAATCCTCCCACGACCATCCTTGTTAACCACAGCTGCTACGGTACCCTGCACAGGTTTCAGCAAACGGCAAGCTAAGACGGTCATTTAATATTTCGTATTATTGAAAGCATCTTTGGCTTGAGTACTCAGTTAAGGAAAATTCGGTTTTCTGTTTCTGCTGCAGACACTTTAGCGGCCCGTCACCCCTTCGCGGACAGAGATGCGGGGCGAGGCCTTTCATCGAGACCGGCGTTAGAAGATGGAAGGACATCTCAAGCGTTCTAGAAGAGCATGCGAAAAGTGACCGCCACAGGGACAGTGCAGTTTCGTGGACGAAGTTCAAAGCTATACAAGCCAAGGAGATGAACCCATCGCATCTTTTTTGTCAACGGACAGGAATAAGGAGATGAATGAAAACAGGGAACACGTAAAGGCTTTACTGAAAGTAACGGCCCTACTGGGGCGACAGGGTACAGCCTTTCGCGGCCACGATGAGACTGAATCTTCGGCAAACAAAGGACATTTCGGCGAAACTTGCAATCTTCTCGCCGAGTATTCTCCCACGCTTTTCAACAAGCTACAAAGACGATACGGCCACTAACGTCCCACGAATACCAGAACGACCTAATTTCAGTTATCAGATCTAGGCTTTGGTCTACAATAGTGCAAGAAGTTAAGCGTGCCAAATACTTTGCTGTTCTTGTCAACGAGACAAAAGATAATTTGAAGAAAGAACAGCTCGCCATTCTTCTGAGGTACTTCGACGAGTGAAAAGTATGAGAAAGACCAATAGGATGCTACCATATAAAAAGCCTGGATGCTGAGAGTTTGGCCAGCTTCATTCACGACACAGTGGCGAAACTTGGTCTCGACTGGAAGTATTGTGTTGCTCAGTGCTACGACGGAGCAAGCGTGATGAGCGGGCCCTTCTCTGGTGTTCAAGCGCGACTGAGAGCGAAAGCGCCACAAGCAATATACATTCATTGCCATGCGCATAGACTAAAATTGGTCATTACAAACTGCGTGGAAGCTGTTGGGACTGCTGGCTCATTTTTTTCGTTAGTCCAAAATCTGTACACGTTCATTTCAAACAGCAACACCAGACATCAGCTTTTTGTCGAGTCCCAAAAGGCTACTCAACTGCCAGTCCTGGAATTAGAAAGGAGTGCTGCGACAAGATGGTCATACTGGTAACGGTCAGTATTGAAGATAAGACTCCGATATGAATGTATTCTGGCTGTACTGTCTGCAGTCAGCGAGGGAGCTGATAGTGAAGCTCGAGCAGAAGCAGCTGGGCTCCAGAGAAAAATGGAATCTTTCACAGTTATATTCCAGTTGCTCTATATGGAAGCAATTCTGAGGACGACAATCTCCCTTTCTGAGCAGCTTCAGGCAGTTGATCTGGTAATATCTAGGTGCCGCACCTTGATTCAAGCAACAAGGAAGGAAATAGCTGAACTGCACTCTGACGCTTCATTTGCATCGCTTTTGGAGAAGGCAAAAGAGTTTGCTGAAGGTCTTGAAATTGAAGTACCTGACGTGAATGGACCCACGACCGGATCCTCCTCTGCGGGTCAGAAGGTACGACCTAGAAGAACCCAAAAAATTATCAAACACCTGAAAGAATTCATGGCCACTTCGACGTTAGGAAAAAACTTTGTTGAATCCGACAATAGAGCTCCAACTCTAGCGGATGAACTGAAAAGAGAATACCTGGAGACTGTACATCGTCTGATTGCGGAATTCGACAGACGGTTTACCGATAACCTTCGAGAGCTCAGTACACTCGAAGCTCTGGACCCCAGCTCTACCAAGTTCATGGATGCAGGGCTCCTCAAGCAATTCTCTGAACTTTATTCTGAAAAGTACATTGACCAGATTCTTCTTGAGGCCCAAGCTGGTATTTCCAAGCAGTTTTTGCTCGAAGAGGAGGCAAAGCCGACGAACTTCATGGACGTCATCGATAATATCGAGACACTTCCAGTGGCCTATTCAGAAATTATCAAAGTTCTTCATATTGTTGCCACACTTCCTGTCACGACAGCCAGCAATGAACGCTTGTTTTCTGGGCTGGAAATAGTGAAGAACAATCTGCGCTCGACCACAGACGATCGTCTTAGTCACCTTCTTTTGATCTTTACAGAGAAGGATTTAGTTAAAAACTTGGATTTCGACCAGCTTGTTGACGACTTTGCGAAGATGAAACCACGACGGTTCCCCTTGTTGCCTTGAGTGTTCACTGATCTGTTTCAAAATTTTGTTGTATTTTTTGATTTTGTAAATATACATGATCGAGCAAAGTTTTGCATCGTCATAGCTGGAGCGTGACTCCGACTTGGACTAAAGTATTTACTGTAAGCAGCGAGCTGAAGAATTCGGCTACAGAATATACTTTAGTCAAAGCGTGAGTTTCTACAGAGGTTCGGCTTTCGTCAAGTTATAGGTTCGGAAAAGTGGATGATTCCCAAACGGCTGTTTTTTTAACATCGCACATACTGTTTCCGCTTTCTTCAGATATCTGGCATTTTCCGAACCTATGGCATAAGAGCGAAAGAAGGAAAGGCAAAGCAATTGAGAAAATTTCCTTAATTTTTACGGTAACTCCCACGGAAGGCAGTTTTTTTTTCGAATAAAGCTAGAGGAAATTTTTTTTTTATACAAGCCTGCTTCGGGGCCCATGTCGATTGCTTGCCCACCCTAAGGTTTGGCTGAAATGGCGCCTCTACTAATATATATCAATAAAACTATTACAAACAAACCAACTAATTATGTTTCCCTATGTTTTTAGGATTATAGAAACTAGCGCTTTACTGAAAACACCAAAGCCAAGTATAAAAACAGGAATATTGATTTGGGAGTCAAAGCGAGTATGCAACCTGACAACAATAAACGAATCTATAAAGCTTCCAGTTTACACCAGTTTACACCAGTTGCGACATCAGTAACTTTCAGTAAACAATTAAAATTATCTTAAAAACATAAGCGTAAAATTAAATATTTTTTATTAGCCGCGAAGAAATTGAACAACATACAGAAATAGTGGATCGATTTACCAGGTAACATTTTGGTGTCGCCAGCTATAATAACAATAGTGAGGAATATATAGTCTTAAATTGTAAGAAATATACTTTAGTGTTACTTGAAATGAAGATCAAATAAGACATAATATGAACTCTGGAAATCCGATTATTTCTCTCTATACAACAGTCAATTTCAAGCTATGGTACAAATTCTAAAGTTAGTCTATAGTCCTATTACTATCAAGATGGCTTAACTTCGAACGTGTCTACAAACTAGCCATGACATGTCCTTTTCAGAACCAAAACGAGAGCCAGTCATTGAACTGAGCCATTGTGCAGAAGTGATACCAAATTAAACCTAAAAAAAAAATAAAGCAACAATTTAAACTCGATTTTTGCTTTATCTAAAAAGAAATTGAGCTTAAAAGGGATTGACAATATTTTATTCTGTAAAAAGTGTCCTTAATTGGTTTGCGTTTACTGTACAAAAGCTCCTACATTATTTTGTGTTTTCAGTAAAGCGCTAGTTTTATATAATCTTAAAAGCATAGGGAAACACAATTATTTGGTTTATTTGTACTAGTTTTATTAATATATATTTGATAGACTGTGAAGTAATAATTTTTGTCCGTGTTAAGTTTCAACTTCGCTCTTTACTTTCCTCGGAAAAACTTTGTTTTTTAAAATTAATTTTTGTTCGATTTTTATTCAAAATTAATATAGAAACAACGCTGCCATGATCTTTTTTATTTATGCGGAATAATGTATGTTCGTTTTGAATTCTAATGTCACTCCTTAGTTTCAGTGGAAAATTTATTTTTTAATGTAATTTCTAATTATCACCGATCTAGGGGAAATAAGTCACCTCTAAAAAATAGTGCAAACAACCTTGACAGCAACAAAGAACTTTCAGTCTACAACATAAAGTTCATTATCCATACTTCACAAAACAATAGGCTACATGTTTTTCAGGAATGTTTGTTTTTCGATGAGGAAAAAACTGTTTTTACTCGGCCAACTTCGCCTGAAAAAGCCATAATGAAGACAGGGCTTTGTAAATCACCTACTGACTAGCAGACACTAGAAGTCTACTGTAACAAAAGAGAGCTGTTTAAGGGCTCATTTAAAAGCGTAGAAGCATAAGAGGGTGTAATTTATATAAACCACGTACATATGAGAAAAAGCTTTTGACTGAGCTCTTAAGCATCTCTCTCTGATGTTCTAATAACCCGTTAGGCCTGGAAAAAAAAAGAAAAAGAAAAAAGGACCGTTTTAACGTTTTTTAACTTTTAGTTACTATGGACTGTGGTTTGCTCTTTACTAGGTTGCAGCTAATACTTCAACCATGACAAAGAGTTCATTGCAAATTCTCCCCAGAAACTAGTTAATACTGAAACCTGTAAAATATAATAGATGCTAGAATTTTTAAAAATCTAGTAAATATAAGCAATATCTTTTAATTGAGCCACTAAACATCTATCAACGATGGTGTGGTAGCCTGCTAACGTTTCAGCAGCTTACTGATGAGCAGACAATTTATGAAACTTACTAGAGGGGCTGGGAGGGGGAGTGTATGGGAGGGATTCTTTGAAACCTCCAGTTAAGGGTTTTGGGACATAACAATTACAGCAATACCTGTTTTGTACTTCAGAGCTTTGCCACTTAAGAAGTGGCACCAAAAGTGTTGTTTTCAGTGCTATATCGCACTTACGAAAGGTAAAATTAATATAAAAAAAAACACATATATATGAGCAATAGCTTTCAAATGAGCCATTAACCATCACTCTTATAAGTTCTGCTGGCCCAATTGCCCCAGCTTTTCCACTGGAGACACGGCGCCAAAAGAGCTGTTTTTAGTGCCATTTGGAACTTTCTGATGGTGGAATTTATATGAAAACGTAGATATGAGCAATATCTTTTATATGAGCTATATAAGATCTGTCTATAATGTTCTGGTAGCCTTCTAGTTCCACCCCTTGAGAAATGGCACAAAAAGTGCCGTTTTAGTGCCATATGGCGCTTGCAGATGGCCTAATTTATAAAATGCACATATATGAGAAATAAATTTTGAATAAGCCATTAATAATCTCTCTATGATGTTCTGTAACCCACTAGGCCTGTTGAAAAAAAAAAACGAAAAAAAAAGACAGATCACTGCTACCGATGCAAAAAAGTGATTTTCCTTTTTGTTCAAGGAGGGGGACTGTAATTTCCCTGCACAAGGTTTCAACCTTGCTGATTCCAATGGTAAATCTTTCATTTTGATCTGACACCATTTTCGAGGTGTTTGATGCTTTTTTCGAAATCACCATACATTTCTTTTCGCTATAAACTTTTACTTTAAAGTAATTTCTTCTTTTTTAATGAAAAAAGTGTATTTTCCAATGAAATGACCAAAAAAGGTGTTTTTCAAAACCTAAGCAGGATAAAAAAACTCAGGGGGCAAGAATGTCTCTTCCCCTCAATTAACGCCGTTAGAACTAGCACACAGGCTTCGTCGCAGAGTGAAGTTTGAAGGTTCAATTCATCACTGTTGATCATTCAAGCTTAATTTTTGGTAGATTTTCAGTTGAAAAGTCTTTAGTTTTAGTTATTTTTTTTTCGCAATAATCTTTTACTTTTGAGATGAGTAGGCGATTTATGAAACTTACTAAGAGGGACTGGAGGGAGAGTATATGTGAGGTGTTTTATAAACCTCCTGTTAAAGGCTTTGAACCATAATTATTGCAATGGTACCGTTTTATGCTTCCAAACTCTTCCACTTAAGAAGTGGTAACAAAAGTGCCGTTGTTAGTGCTATATGGCACTTTTGGATCGTAAAATGATAAAAAGCACGTAGATATGAGTAAGAGGTTTAAAATGAGGCTTCTCTGGATATGCTTTATAAAAAAGAGTGAGTCACATTTGCAAAAATAGTGGATTATCTGAAAAGTAATCATAAGAAGGGACAAACCCTGATTGAAAAAAAAAATCCAAGCTGCTATTAAACATCGCTCTAAAAAGTTCTGGTAGAGGGGTTCTTTTAAACCTCCTGTTAAGGGTTCTGGGACATAACTATTACAACAATACCTATTTTGTACTTCAGAGCTTTGTCACTTAAGAAGTGGCACCAAAAGTGTTGTTTTCAGTGCTATATCGCACTTACGAATGGCAAAATTAATAAAAAAAAACACACATATTATTATTATTATTATTATTATTTTATTACCCATTATTAAACATACAAAATGTTGTAAATGGAGTACAAGAACAAAAAAGTAACATCAAATAACAACAAAATATCCGAAGAAAACTCAACTACAGAAAAACAAGATTAAGAACATTCCTAGGACAAACAAAAATGACAAATTTAAGTTATTGCGACATATAATGAAGAGAGGCTTGGTTCAAACGCCTTTGCAAATCAAACACGGCGATTCAGTACAGCTATAAGTGGGTCGGCTATACCATACTTCACAGATATATTCGAATTCCTCATCCAAACTGGAAGACGAAGCAGATACTTGCCATATCTGTAGAAAATGAACCAAATATTGCGGCGATCAGACGAAGTAAATATTTTCCAAAACGGAGATAGGGCTATCACATGTGGCAAAACAAAAGCATTATACACCCTTGCAAGTAGAAAACGGTTAAAGTGGCACTTCATTGAAACGAGAATTCCATAAGCTCTGCGTGTCTTTACAGCGAACAACGAAACAAGGCAATCGCGGGTTTCTTTAAGATCGCTACAAATTGGAAGGCCGAGGTACATAATCTTAGACGAAGACTTAATCGTATAAATACCGAAAATAACATCAACTAGTACACTATCTTTAACGCGGCTATTAAATACGAGAACTTCACTCTTCTGGGGATTGAAAGAAAGACCTATGTTACCATACTCCTTACTCAAAACACGGAAAGTCTCTTCGATGCCTATAAGTGTTCTACTCGCGTTCAAAATGTCGTCGGCATAATCAATCAGCGAAACATTGAGACCTCTAAAGATACATGTCATGTAGACTGAACCGGTTCTTGCGATGAGATAATGCTATTATTGAAAAGCGGTGGTCAAGTAAGTGCTCCTTGGCGTATTCCCTTCTCTACGGGTATAAGACTAGAAGATAGGGTTAAAGCATTAACACAAAGTACATTTACACGCGCTTTTAAATTACTATACATATTCCTCAGTGCGCGTATAATAGACTTATCCACGCCACGTTTCCAGGCCGACAACAATATCTGAGGGTGCAAACCGGAGTCAAACGCGCGGTTGACAACGTGACCGGCAAAATACAAAGTCTCATTTGAATCATCGGCGTAAATCAACAAATTAGAAATCAAATAATGCGCGTGTTCTCTACTCATTTTCTTCTTGAACCCAAATTTGTTATCCGGCGTGTTACATATAGCACTAAGCCTATTTACAACAAGCAATTCAAATACCTTGCACAGTATAGGCACGGCAGTTATCGGGCGGTAAGAAGAACACTGCCCCCCGTCTTTTCCCTTCTTTAATACAGGAGTAATTACCCCCGTGCAGAATAGGTCTGGAACAACCCCAGCATTAAAAATCATTTGGTACAGGAGACAAAGGTGCTCGACAAGGTTCTGACTTCCCGCTTGCAGATGCAATCCGCACAGGTTATCTACCCCCCTCGACAACTTCTTCTTCAGTTTCGAGAGTGCCTCACTGGCTGACGACTTAGAAACAACAAAACCAACTTCCCGTTCACATTCCGCAAGACTCACATCAAGCTCAATAGAAAATTTATTTTCCAGATCAGTATTAGGCGATGAGAACTCGTGCGTAAAATATTTAACCCACTCACTCTCACTGGGCAGAACATCAACTGATTCTTTACGTTTTTTCTTTTTTAGGAATTTCCACATGCGATCGGGTTCTTGCTTTATATATTTACTACCACATTCAATAATCATAGCACGATGTATAGCGAGGGATTTTGCGAATCTTCGCTTAGTAAATAATCGGATGGAGTTCACTATACCATGCCTTGGTCGGTCATTATCTATCCACATTTTTAACCAGAATTTCGCGTCCGCACACGCATTTACAAGATCCGAATTATCGGACCAGTGGGGTATTTCCGAGCCAATCCGAACACGACAAATCGGTACTGCAGCCTTTTTCGCACACTGCAAGGCATGAACTATTTCGCTACAGTATATATTGATCAGTACTTGTTTATCACTTGCTGCAACTGAAGAAGATTTATGAAGTAGATTGTAAGGGACACGAATTCTTGTTAAAATATCGTCACATACCTTCTGGTACAAAGGGGTATTAATTTTATCCCACATAACTTTCTTGTGCCATTTTCTTCCACTGGGTAGATCAGGGTTGTAGTTCGAAGATGTGTTAGGTGGGAAAACATAACTAACCTGTAAGTGGTCAGATGCGCTGATAGACGTATCCACATGTGACTGGAAAAGGGTAACTGGTTGATGAGAACACATTATAAAATCAAGAGATGAAGTTGCCCCAGAGTTATGCACATACGTGAAATCGAGATCATTTTCTATTATATTTAGACCAGCGCATGTAGTCGAGAGTACTTGGGATCTAGAGCTTTCCGGATTCAACAAATCACAATTCATATCTCCGAAAACAATGTACAATAGATCTTGGGTGCGACAATTTGCAATAGCGTTTGCTAATTTCCGACAAGCACAAACGAACTTGGAATATGATCTAGATGATTTGTAGTCCGTAGGCATATAAACTGAGAAGATTATTGTCCGTTCAACCTTAATCGCAATAAAATTATCGGAAACTTGGAAAACTGTCGCGCGTAAAGACTTTGAAGTAAGGATTGCGATACCACCTGACGGCCGGCCACTACCACTCGATTTCGCACCAACAGCAAAAAGATCGATTGAATCACCGATATTTAAAAGTTCAGTCCCTTCATTAATCAGGAAATGTTCTTGGAGACTGCAAGTAATTTCTGCAAGTAACTGCAAGTAACTTTTGCGCTTCCGGACAGCTGAAACTGTAACAAGGGTGCTTGTCCGAACCACAGAGTGCACATTTGATTGGTTTGCTGCAAGAGTTGTCCTTAGTGCTACTGTGGTTATCCCCACATCTAGAACACTTGGCTTCGTTCTTGCAGAATTTGGCCGCGTGACCAAATGCTTGACAAATGAAACATCTCATTGGAAAAAACAGATATTCAGAGATTGGGATGCGTTCGTAATGAATCACTGGGGGAATCACTTCTACTTCCACCCCTTGAGAAATGGCACAAACAGTGCCATTTTAGTACCATGTGGCACTTGCAGGTGGCTTAATTTATAAACGCACGTATATATGAGAAACAACTTTTGAATGAGCCATTAATCATCTCTCTGTGATGTTCTGGTAGCCCACTAGGCCTGTTGAAACAAAAAACAAAAATAGAACAAAAAAAAGGAAGGTCAGTGCTACCGATGCAAAAACGTTATTTTCGTTGTTGTTCAAGGAGGGGGACAGTAATTTCCCTGTACAAAGTTCTCAACCTTGCTGATTCCAATGGTATATCTTTTATTTTGATTTGACACCATTTTCGAGGTGTTTGAGGCTTTTTTCGAAATCATCATTCATTTCTTTTCGCTATAAACTTTTACTTTTAAGACACACTTAAATAAAAGTTACCATTTCTGATTCAGTGTCAGATGGCAATTTTTTTCCGCTAGGCATTTTTTTTCAAAAAGCTTTTTTAACTTTTAGTTACTATGGGCTGTGGTTCGCTCTTTACTAGGTTGCAGCCATGGCCGTTGCACTACCGCCGCAACCATGATTCAGAACATACCCAAGTTGATTCAATTTACAGGTACACGGTTGAAGACAACTGAGACACATTGGGAGATATATATTTGCATATTAAGGGGGGATCGGGGTTAAGTATAGCGTGGCTACATGCAAAATTTAATCTAAAATAACTTTACCAAAGTACCAACTCTATATATTTAATATTTAATCAAAATATACCTACAACGAAGTTTTACCGCTTAGCCCAAGCTAATTGTCTCCGAATACAAAAACCTAAACCGGTTTTTGTCAGATCTTGCAGATCCAAACTCCTGGGTATGTATGAATAATGGACAAGTACCTTTGCATCTAATGTCTAACGCAAATACCGTCCATAAATATTTCCTAGTTCTAATTGGCTCTTTGCCAAAAGTGCTGCCACATACCAATTACGCGCAAAACTATTATTTTTAATAAAAGCCCACAAAATTTGGAAAAAGAGACGTTCCGCTTCACACAACCTGGGTTTTGCAGCTGAGATTTAACGCAAATATCGTCCATAAAGATTTCCCAGTTCCAATTGGGTTAGTGCCAAAAGTGCTCCCAAATACTAGTCATTCTCAAAATTGTATTTCTTAATAAAACTAACGAAATATTCCAAGAGTGACGCTCCGTTTCATAAGAGTTGAAATTCGTATCTAACTTATAATTCACCTATCATCCATAAGGATGTCCCAATTCCGATTGGGTCTTGGTCGAAAGTGCTGCCACAAACCAGTTATGCAAAGAACTCTATTATTTCTAATAAAGCTTACAAAATTTTAAAAGAGCAACGTTTCATTTAGTAAAATCTGGGTTTCAAAACTAATATGTACCCCACATATCGTCCATAAGAATTACCCAGGTCCCACCGGGTCTTTACCAAAAGTGCTGCCATGTACCAGTTGTCTTGCTCAAAACTCTATTTTATTTCTTATTAAGACTAACGAAATCTTTAAATCTTGACATTTCATTTCACAAGAGTTGTGTTTTGCAGCTAAGATGAAATTCAGATGTCATTCAAAAGGATTTTCCAGTTTCAATTGGGACTTGGTCAAAAGTTCTGCCATATACCAGTCATGTACAGAGCCATACTATCTTTAATACAGCTTACGATCTTGAAATAGCAGTTTTCCATTTGACAAGAGCTGACTTGACTTACTTTACTTAATTCTCCTACTGACTTGGCACCAGCGTCGAGAGAGCAGACACTATTCTTCTCCAGTAAACCCGGTCTTGCGCTGCCGCGGGTGTATCTTCAGGTCTTATGCTTGCCTTACTTAGAAAGTGATGTAGACTGTCTGACCATCTTGCTTTTGGGAGGCCTCGTGATCGTTTTCATCCAGCGACCACAGGGTTAAAATCAAATACGATGCGACAAGGGGGTTTCTTGTGACAGTCGGAGAAGGTGGCCGTACCATCTCAGTGTACGTTCCGCAACTTGCAGGGAGAATGGAACCTGCGTCGGGCGGGACAGGAGATCGGTGTTACTGACAAAGTCACACCAACGACATCCCTCTATTTTCCGGAGTCCTAACCTTTGAATTGTATCCAGCATCCTCAAAGTCTTGGTGGTTGCTGGCCAGGTTTCTGTGCCATAGAGTAGGACTGAGCCAAACAGATGCATTAAATATTCGCATCTTTGTAGGACGGCTCTCAAGAGGGTTGCGCCAAATGCTATTAAGTCTCCCTAGTAAGAAAGTTACCTTGGCAATTCTTGTGTTGACTTGGCTCTCGACTGATCCATCACTTGACAGAATGGAGCCAAGGTATATGAAACCCTTCACGACTGCTACTTCATTTGTGTATACTTCGACTATTAAAGGGGGTTGTTGAGACAGTTGCGGATCGATGAACATAATTTTTGTTTTGCTCCAGTTAATGTTGATCCCAATCTTGCTAGCTTCTTCCCTCATAACTGTCAGTACTTCTCGAAGTCCTTTGAGGGTGTTTGTCATGAGTGCCAGATTGTCAACGAAGTCAACATCGCTAAAAAGTCTGTCACCAAACTTCAAGCCAAAGTTCAATTGGGTAGTGGTCTTCATCATCACGTAGTCAATGACGCAACTGAATAGTTCAAGAGCCGAAGGACATCCCTGACTAACTCCAGTACGAATGCAGAAAGGCTGGCTACGTTTCCCGTTAACTTGTATACAGCTTGACGTTTGTTTGTACAGTCTGTTAAAGAGAGATCAGTACTTCTTGGGTAAACCTGTTGTTCTTAGTATGAGCCACAGCGACTTCCTATCTACAGAGTCAAAAGTGGCTTCGAAGTCAACGAAGCCTATGAATGCCTTTTTACTAAATTCCCGTGACTTTCCTATCACTTGCCACAAAGTGAATATCTGTTCGCCATTAGAACGACCGGGCATGAAACCTGCTTGTAAGATTCTCCGGTCTCTTAGAAGTATATGGACGAACTGTTACTTGTCACGATGGACAAGTTTATTTCTCACACCGTTCAGATTGCGGTATGCTTACATATTACAGCTGAGGCAAGCCTGTTGGCGTTGTTTCATAACTCTCAGAATTTTGTCCGACACCCATTGAGCTTTGCGCGACTGCCTTCGACCAACAGAGGACTCGGCAACTTTTAGAATATTGCTCTCAAAATTTCCCATGCTCCCTTGGAATCAGGTAGGAACTCGATGCATCCGAATTTAATTGATACTTCTACAGCATACTTTTCTCTGATACTACAGTCTTTCAGAATTGATGTAATTTATCATCTCTCCGGTCTACCCATCATTGTTGTACCAAGTATGTTCGTGTATCCTATTCTCTTGAAAAAAAAGTGTTTCAGATAGCAATATTATTTACTGCGCAAAGTTGCGAGAGACAAATCTTCCGTTTCCATTGACATGGTCTGGAGTTAGGTTAGGCCTAGCTCAACCTAGCTCCACCTATCACTCCACTACATATGCCAGCTGGGTCTGAGACAGTGGCGTTAAAGTCACCTATAAGAGTGATAATGTTGTATTGTGATATCTGTGACAGTAACACTGACAACTGAGAGTAAAATTAGTCTTTTGTAGACTCATCAGCATCGTCGGTTGGGGCGTAACAGGCTATTATACTCCACTTCCCATGCTTGTACTGAAGCCCTGCTATCATTATTTTGTCAGAGATTTGCTGGTATGCTATAAGGGCACTTCTTTAAATTTGCAATCATGACAAGGCCCACGCCAGTAAGACGGACTGACGCGTTTCCAGACCAAGCAAGTAATGTCTGTCCTCAGTGGATTCGAGAGTTGTTGCCAAGAAGATGTGTTTCGGTGATGCCAGCTATAGAGATTTTATTGCTTTTCAACTCCCGAGTGAGCAGGAGTTTTGGTCCAGGGAAGTTTAGCGTCAAAACATTCTAGGTGGCAATTCGAAGACCACCTTTGGTTGATTAGGTTTAGTTGTTGGTGAGAACTCGGTCGATAGGCAGACAGGGGTCGATAATCAGAAGGAGGTAAAATATCCGAGGTTATGTCTGTTCTTTTTGTGGCAATTATTTTCAGATGGAGGTTCACCGGCCCTACCAATCCTAGGCCTGTGGATTTTTAGTCCACTAGAGTCGGCTTGACTCACGCCGACAGGTTCAAGGTAGCCCTTTGCAGGGGCTGCTGTCTATAAGCAATTGGATCTTACGCCCTGCCGTAGTTTTCCTCTATTGAGGATCCTCCCGCGATGGTGTTCTGCTCCACCATATTATTTAACCCATTGCTGGGAGAAGGTTTGTTGCTCACGGAACGCGTCCACACGCTGGTGGGACCTGCTGAGCGTACATTCGAGGGGCCTTCTTCGTCTGTATTTGCGGCCCCCGGGTGAGGATGCCCCAGTTTCTATTATGGACCCCCAGGGACTAGGTCCCCCTTGGTCCGTGCCTTCAATGGAGGTACCCCACATATCTGTAGGGCGTTCCCCTATCTGCCACCTGGGGATGTGCTGAACGGCCTAGGGGAGGCTCCTCCTGAAAAGTGCTGCCATATACCAGTCATTCTAAGTAACTCTATTATGTCTAATAAAGCTTACAAAATTTTGAAAAGGCAGCGTTCCATTTAACAAGAGCCTGGTTTCAAAATTGATATGTATCACGATATGTAATCACAGGACGGTATGGATCGTCCATAAGGAATATCCAGTTCCAATCGGGTCTTTCCAAAAGTGCTGCCGCATATCAGTCATGCACAGAACTTTATATTCTTAATAATGCCTACGGAATCTTGAAATAGCAATATTCTATTTGGCAAGAGGGTATGCATGTAATACGTAACGCTTATAATGGCCATGAAGGTTGCTCAGTTCCAATTCGGTCTTTACCAAAATTGCTGCCATATACCAGTCATGCGCAGAACTCTTGCTTTTAATAATAGCTTGCAACATTGCGACAATAATAGCATTGTGACATTAGCTGGGGTTTGCATTTAATGTGTGTCGTACATATTGTCCATAAAGATTTACCAGTTCCAATTGGGTCTTTACAAAAATGCTGCCATATACCACTAATGGGCAGAACTCTGTTATTTCTAAGCAACGCTCACAAAATCTTGAAAAGAGACGTTCTATTTCACAAGAGCTGTAGTTTAAGCGGCATATGTAACGGATATATCGTCCATAAAGACTAGCAAGTTTTAAAAAGCGCGGTAAAAAGACTGTCACATACCATTCACGCGCAGAATTGTAATGCTAAATATAAAGCTTTTTTTCTCAATCGTAATAATAATATTGGTCAATTTTGTATCAAGTTTTTCTATAGAATTTAAGCTTTCCTTAACGACTATATAAAACTGCACTTCCAGTATCCCAAAATTTTCAGCATTTTCACTAAATTTCCCAAATGAAAATTGTGTTCTTCGAAATTTATCCGAAAATTATTGTTTGTAAAAAAAACGATCTTTACCACGAAATGCAATCATTAATTTTCGTTGATGTTAATTTCCACGGAAATTCAAGAGAACCTAATTTTCTGTTAAAGAAATTTGGGGAAGCCCTTGGAAGCTCGGGGACAGCGGAATAACTGATATAATTAGCAAAAAGCAAATGATAAAATACAAAGTATATTTTCAGTCGGTGGAACAGGGGGGAGGGGTGAGGTAGCATTGGAAAAGAACACTAATAGTAATCAGTCACAAGAAAACTATAAGAAATCATTGGAAGGATCACAAGCATTCAGTGAGGTGACTGTCCAAAGCCCCTGTGTGCAAGAATGGCAGTGTTTTATTTGACGAGAAATGTTTAAGCAAATTTCGGATTTGTGTAACATTTGCTCTGGGCTTACAAAAATATTCACTCAGATGCAGTTTTCGCTTGTCAGGGTAATTTAGTTGATAGCTCCAGAAAACTTATTCTAGACAGCTGCGATTTTTCCCAGAGAGCAACGATCGTCTGACCAGAAATGCAGTACTTGCAACTACGTAACCTTTTCATATGAAATGCACGTGACTTGTCGAATCGTTAAGAAAAAGGCCTATTTTTGCCAAGCTTAGCCTTAGTTAATTGATAGGGTATAAAAATTCTCCATTTTTAGTCGTATTGCATTTGATTTAGATTGATTATGTCCCGGACGTCCTCAAGGGTCGCGTTGGGGCAATCTCCTTCACACGTTCCTTGATCAGTTTCCTGTACAAAGCCCGGTCATCAGCTTGTCTCAGAAGGCATAAGAGGTCATCTCCGAGGTTGTCACGCCATCTCTTCCTAGGTCTTCCAGGTGGGTGGCTACCGTGGACCCTTCCTTCGAAGGCAATTTTTGGCAGGTGCGAGTTCTCCATTCGCATTGCTAACCAAGAAAATTTTCATTTTATTTTTCGATTTTTCCATGTTTTCTTAAGAAAAAGGCCCATTTTTGCCAAGCTTAGCCTAGGCTCATTGAAAGAGGATATAAAATCTCCATTTTTATTCGTATTGCATTGCTAACCAAGAAAAATTTAATATTTTTTTCTATTTTTGTATGTTATCTTAAGAAAAAGGCCCATTTCTGCTAAGTTTAGCCTTAGCTAATTGAAAGAGTATATAAATTCTCCATTTTATTCGAATTGCATTGGTAATCAAGAAAAATTTCGTTTTTTTTGTCTATTTTCTTAAGAAAAAAGGCCCATTTTTACCAAGCTTTGCCTTAGCTAGTTGAAATAGTTGATAAATTCGGCATTTTTATTCGTATTGCATTGCTTATCATGGAAAATTTCGTATTTTTTTCCATTTTTGCGTGTTTCGTGCGAAAAGCCTTGTGAAACAGCCTACATTAAATTAGTGAAACAAGATCTCAATAATTAGCTTAACTTACGTTTACTTTATTAATAAACATGATTATAAGACTTAACAATTTACAACTAGTGCACTAATGAAAAAACCTAAGTTGAATAATTAATGAAATTGATAAATTATATAAATGAATGAATAAAACAAATAGATAATAAATCAATAAATAATAAAAGAAATAAAAAAGCAACAAAATAAATAATAGATACACAAAATAAAAATCTTATTTCAAATCGGCTATTTCTGAAATAGGCTGTTTTTTTATTATACTCATTTTTTTGTCATCAACGCTGTTGAAACTATATCAAGTGATTAAAATAATTTGGCTATTTAATTGTTTTTACTGCTATTCAGTTATTGTTTATTCAGTTGTATATCCGCTTATTGTTCAATTTTTATTAGTAATTATTGCTACTCCATGCTTATTGTATAAATCAAATAAATTGAAATGAAAAATCTAAAAATAAAATTCAGGAATTGCCCTACAGGACTCGCCTTCTGAGCAGCTCATTTAAATAAACAGCATAAAATGTAAATACATGGTTTTGATATGTTAAAGACTCTGACGCTAAATACCAGAAATATGTCGTGCCAATGGAGGGATTTTCCTTAAATATTTTTCGCAAACTTTTTGAAAAATACCTTTTATGGTATTTTCATTGAAAAAAACAATCGAAAAAAGGACAAAACTGCCCCCCCCCCTAGATGTTTAAAGTATTTATTTTGATTATATATTTCCTTAGAATCATAACTTTGATAAAGGTTCTGCAAGGGATTTAGGAATACAGTCACAAATATAAACAAGGGCTTCCTGCGCTAATGCTATATACTAAATAAGTGAACCTTTTATATTCCATAAGAAATATAATTTTAATCAACGAGGATATTTCGTTAATAGCTGAAAACTTTATCCTCAACTTAAGAAAGTTAGCTGTGATAATATACACCTGGGAACTCTCATTTATGTGAAAAAGTTACATAACTTTCGCGGGAAAGTTCAAGATAGGTAAGAAATGAAGCCTATATTTAATACCCAAAAACTCATTTTGACTTGCTCAGTTTCAACGCATAGGTTATACAAAGCTCTATTTGGAAGGGTTTTTGAGTACATAACCGAACAGAAAACAAACGAGACGAACAAGAAACTAAAAAAAGAAAACTTAAAACGAACAAAATTAGCATAAGAAAACAAAAGTGTTCCTAATGTAAGTAGAGAGGAGGCTTAACATTAAAACGAACAAATTTTTACTGCACAGTTTAGATAAAATGCTTTCAGAAAACTCGGGTTATTTTCCTACGTTTGTACGACTCTGAAGAACTACCGGTTAACTGAAAACTGAGCTAAATATAGGGAAATATATAAAATTATATATTTATAATATTTCCCTATATAAAAATATAGGGAAATACTATTTTGTAAAGAATTAAAATGGTGCTATAAGAACTACCAAAATCATGGCTGGTTAAAGACTGCTGGGAACCTTATCAATTAATCTTTGCATTTTCTGCAGGCTATGTAGAGACGACTTTTCTACTTCTAAGAGAATATATATTTTTTTTGGGGGGGGGGCTTTGTTTTTTCAATTAAGGGCATTTATTTGAAATCC
>JAQQPU010010571.1:0-27245 GCA_029168905.1 Artemia sp. Kazakhstan ARC1039 | reverse complement strand
GCCTTCGGGGAAAATTTTACCGAATGTCAAAATAGTTGGAGGGGGGCAACCCTCATTGAAGCCCCCCCCCCCTCGGGACGCCCCTGGTCTTAGTAGTAAAATGCTATTTGGGAAAATTTCTCAAAAGAGCCTGAAATCCCTTGCACCATTGGAAAAATCGTTTGCTGAAAATCTCAAATAGGGAACGTACGGTCCCACATTGAACAACAAGGAAAATCACATTTTTGCATGGGCTCCACTGATTCCTCTTTTTTTTGGTTAACAGGCCAGTTAAACATCGTAGTGAGTTGTTTAAGCCCTTTTTAAAAAGCTAATTTTTATATCTAATTAGTTTTTAACTAATTTTTTAATTTACATCATAGTCTAAAAAGTTTAGACAGGGTAATAAGTTGGCATTTGAGGCCCCATTAAAGAGTCAAAATGGAATCTACCCCAGAAGCGATTATTGAGTTTCAAAAGAACATAAAAAGGTATAAAATGATGCACAGAGTTTCTTGTTAGCTAAATTATGTGAATATGTAAATATTTACCTGTAATTGACTCTATCCAATACAAATCTAGAAGTACAATGATGACGAAGTAGGAAAGAAAGAAAAAGAAATGGACACGATTATAACGAATTTGAATACGGAAAGAATTAAAACACACGGAAGAAAATAAAAAGAAAAGAAAGAAAACAACGAAAGAAGATAAAAGAACAGAATTAAAATACCAGGAAGAACTAACCTAAAGGAAATGAAACAGCCAACAGCGAACAGTTTCAAAGATGCTTTAACCAGTGCTGTCATTTTTTTCTTACCCAAATTGGTAACTCCGTATCATGAACACAAGGAATTGTTGCCAAACCAGGTGGGTGCCCGAAACGAACGTTTTATGTACTTGTAAAAACACTTCGAATTTCCTTAACGTCAGTTGGTGCTTTCCATTCTGCACACTATCACACTAGCACACTATCAGCAAACGCAACTTGTTGATCGTACGCTTTCTCGAAGTAATCGCAAGCCATAATTTAAGTCACGGCACGTAGTCACAACAAGCAAAATTTTGGAATAGCTTGAAGGAAGACTAATTTGAATTTGGGGAATAATACCCTTGAATTCTAGAATATTCTGTAGACAAGTGTAAAGGGACTGTTTGTCATGTTTCAAATTTAATTAAGCGTACATTATTAGAAAGTTTGAATTTTGATTTTTTTTTTTTTTTCGACTAAACGTAGCAGATTTTTATTTCTAAAGTCTAGGAAAGGACAGCTCCTAAGAGTTTTCTAGCGTAAACGGTAGGAGAATTATAAAATCAGCTCCAACGGGAGTATCATTGAGAGCTTTGGGAGCTCCTTATGGTGCAACTCTCTTTGACTGAAAATCTTGGTGGCATAATTTTACCGCCTTTTCAATCAAATGTCAATGTTAATCCACAGATTCTAAATAACTGTAGATGGTGGCTAATTCTTTGGGTGAATCTGCTAATGGAACCTTTATCTTTGAGACGGTCAGCTGACACTAGGATTGGCAGAATTATTATAAGGCGTAAAATCCCCTTAAGAAACCCAGGACAGATTGCTAAGTGATCTAATGAAGAGGTGAAAGAAAGAACTGAAATATAGTGTTTTTCATTTGGCCGAGGCGAGAGAATATTTGTATTTATTTTTTCTTGTGTATTTATGAATCCTGTTTTGTGTTTTATTTTTAAAGTCTAGGAAAGGACAGTCCCTAAGAATTTTCCAGCATAAACGATAGGAGAATTATAAAATCAGCTCCAACGGGAGTATCATTGAGAGCTTTGGGAGCTCCTTATGGTGCAACTCTCTTTGACTGAAAACCTTAGTGGCGTAATTTTACCACCTTTTCAATCAAATGTTAATGTTAATCCACAGATTCTAAATAGCTGTTGATCGTGGCTAATTCTCCGGGTGAATCTGCTAATGGACCCTTTATTTTTGAGACGGTCAGCTGACACGAGGATTGGCAGAATTATTACAAGGCGTAAAATCCCCTTTAGAAACCCAGGACAGATTGCTAAGTAATCTAATGAAGAGGTGAAAGAAAGAACTGAAATTTAGTGTTTTTCATTTGGCGGGGGGGGGGAGAATATTTGTATTTATTTTTTCTTGTGTATTTATGAATCCTGTATTGTGTACCCTCGCTTGGATTGTAATAATTTGTGATTGTAATTACTGGAAATAGAACAATGCAGGCCGTAATTTACTTCAGCACCATGTTGCAGAGTATTTCCTAGAGTTCTTAAAATTATTCTGGTAATTTGCTTAAATCCTTCCCACTCTCGCCCCTCTCTCTTTCCCCCTCTCTCTTTCTTCTCTCTTTTATATATTTACTGTTGTTCATCAGTTTGTGTTTGAATGGTATGTGTATCTTTTCCCTCCTTTGCAGACTAAGAAGCATTTGTGCGGAATAGTACATTAGGGATTGCACATTTGTTGCACGTTGTTTGATTTATCTTGTTTTTTGTTGGAATATATCTTATATTGATCTCTTCCTCATAATCATCATGGGCTACGTAACTCATATGAATTTATATATGAAAACGACCATGAACCACCACGTTTATATAACAGTTGCAATAATCAATATAATAATAATCAATATAAAATAATCAGTATCTCTTTTTTAGATTTTGAAATTAATATATAACGCAGATACAACTTCTTTTCTTTGCTGATTTAAAGTACATGATTAGAGTTAATTGAAGTAGCAAATTAAAATTGGTCATATACTAGTGTGAATAGAATCGAGTGGCAACACTGACCGATGTAGGATATATAATACTACTACTACTACTACTAACAAATCACTGCAGCACCAAGCCGCCTGAGGCCAACACAGCTACGCACGCTCCTCCTCCATCCCAATCTATTCAAAGCCTCCCTTTTTACACCCGCCCACGAATTTCCCATTTCCTTTAAATCTTTCTTTATGACGTCTTCCCACGCCAGAGGGGACGACCTGCTTTCCGTTTAGCCCTAGACGGTTGGTCGAAAAGAAAAATCTTCGGAAATCTGTCATCCTTCACCCGCACAACGTGCCCTAGCCACCTCAACCTTTCTTTCATTATAGCCCTAGAGAGCGGTATTGAACCACATTTTTCATATAGCCTATTGTTTGAAATACAGTCAGTCAGCCGGGTACCCAGAACAATCCTTAAGCAATTTCTCTGGAAAACATCTAGCAAAACTTCATCTGCTTTTTGAAGCGTCCATGCTTCAGAGCCATATTTTACCACTGTCATCACTGTAGCTTCTAATATTCTAATTTTCGTTCGCAGACTTATTGTCCTATTCTTCCAAACTTTTTTAACTGTGAAAAACCACAATGAGCCTTGGGTATTCTACTTTTAACATCTTCACTGCTCCCACCATCTTTACTAATAATACTACCAAGGTAAGTGAAGCTGTCTACTTGATCAATCTTTTCATTACCCAACGTCACCTTTTCATCTTCACTTATTCCTAGCCTTAGTGACTTAGTCTTCTTAACATTAATTTTCAAACCAATTCTAGCACCCTGAACTCGCAAAACCTCTAAAACGTCATTCATTTTGCTCATAAGTTCATCTAGGATGCTTAAATCATCAGCATAATCTAAGTCCAGGAGACTTTTTCCTCCCCATTTGATTCCGTGGTCTCCCATTGCCTTTCCTGTGCTCCTTAAGACAAAGTCCATCAAAATAATCCATATAAAGGGGGATAGAACACAACCCTGCTTAACTCCTGATTTAATACAAAACCAGCTGCTAACCTCATTTCCTACTTTAACCGCAGCAGTGTTATTCTCGTACATAGCACTAATCACTTTAATGTATTTGTCTGGTATACCATACAAAGATAAAACCTTTCCTAAAGCTCTTCTATCAACAGAATCGAACGCTTGCTCATAATCTATAAAATTGAGGACCACAAGGCGTTTGAAAACTCTGGCACTTCTCAAGTATTAGCCTAAGAGTGAAAATTTGGTCGATATATCCTCTACCTTTTCTAAAACCGCACTGTTCTTCTCTTAAAACTTTGTCTACGGCATCTCTCAGTCTAAAAAGTATCATATTACTTGTAATTTACTACCTACAGAGACCAGACTAATGCCTCAACAATTACCACACTCACTTTTATCACCTTTCTTATAAATGGCTTAATTAAGGTTTTCCTAAAATCGTTAGGTACTTCCCCTTTTTCAAAAATCATATCCATAATTTTCAGTAACTTATTTCTAACCTCAGAGCCACCATATTTAAGAAACTCGTTTACCACCCTATCAGCACCTGGAGCCTTATTATTTTTTAATCGCTTTAGTACTGTTGCTAATTCCTCCTCATAAAACAAATCTTCCTTCACATCCAACGTATCACAAACTTTTTCATTTTCCTCTATATCTTTTCCTGCAACTCTATCTCGGTTAAGCAAATTCTCAAAACGTTCGGCCCATCTCTCTTTAGTTTTTTTCTTCCTTATCGCTAATTGCGGTCCCATTCCTATCTTTAACTGGGCCAAGTCCGGATTGACTACTCCCTCTCAATTTGTTAACATGC
Source organism: Artemia sp. Kazakhstan ARC1039 (assembly GCA_029168905.1). Lineage (NCBI taxonomy): Eukaryota > Metazoa > Arthropoda > Branchiopoda > Anostraca > Artemiidae > Artemia > Artemia sp. Kazakhstan ARC1039. The sequence continues at coordinate 22,709 of JAQQPU010010571.1, read as the reverse complement.
AAGTACAATATTTTACTATTATGCCGTCTAGCTGCATCTTCCAGATCCTTGGCAATTTTATCCATGGCCTCCACTTCTCACCTCCTTAGTTCATATTTTAATGCTTTCTCCACTTTCTTTACATTCCTTTTGTTTTCATATGATCTATCACTCAGATAATTCTTGTACAAGTCCTTTCTCCTTTCTATTAAACATAAAGCTTTTTCACTAATATTCTTAGCTGCAGTTCTAGCTTTCTTCCCTAATACACCTGTAGCAACTTCACAAATTATTTTTCTAAAATTATTCCAACCATCTTCCACATTATCAAATTTTAAACTCTCAAGTTAAGTATTCAACTGTTCCTGGAAAGTTTCTCTCAAATTCTCATCCTGGAGTCTACCAACATCATAACTTCCCGGGAGGTAGTTACCCTTCCGATATTTCAGCTTTAAATTAACCCTAGACAGCACAAGATGGTGATCTTTACTTTTAACATCAATAACGGCACTCCTATATACCCTAGTATCTTGTATTGATCCTGCCAGTCTTTGGTTTACTATAACATAATCAATAAGGTTTGATGTCTTACAATCACGTGAATACCATGTTAACTTATGAGCAATTTTATGACCAAACACCGTATTGGTTATAACTAGATTGTTTTACCTGCAAAATCGCAAAAGTCTGTATCCATTATTGTTTTCTTTTCCTACACCAAATTTACCTAGGCTAGGATACCATCTATCCCTATTTCTACCGACCTGAGCGTTAAAATCTCCCAGTAAAAACATCATATTTCTACTGGGGACCCTGTCTATTTGCTCCGGTAACTGTAAGTAAAATTCATCTGAGTCACAAGTATCTCCGTAAGTCGGTTCTACAGGGGTGTATACTACTATAACTGATACCCTGAACTTTTTAGTCATAAAATGAGCAATTAGTATTCTATTATTAATACCTTCCCAGCCTAAACAAGACTTAGCAGCTTCCTTATTCATCATGAGCCCTATTCCCTGTTTATGTAACCCATCCTTCCTGCCTGAGTAAACAAATTCTATATCACCTAATTTCATGCTTCCTACCCCTGGGATATGAGTTTCTGAAACTCCTAATAAATTCAGTTCGAATCGTCTGAATTCGTTAGTCAAAATGTCGATACGATAGTCATTTTTTACCATCATCGTTCCAATTTTCATGTTCTTTAAATCATTGAAATTATTTTCGCCTCAGGAAAAGCAATGATCCCGGATACCAGTGTAGGACGGGGGTCACATATCTTCTCAAGTCTACACCGAAGTGCTTAAGCCGGCTTATAACCGGACAGCAAGAAGCCCCTGGGACCTCCATGAATGGAGGCTTTGTGCAATCCTGGGCCCATCTTGGTCACAACATGGTTTTCAGCACTTGGCGATGCTCTTCTATAAAGAAGCGTCGAAATCCTGCACAGAAAATCTCAAGCCTATTACCTCCGACTCATTATATATTCATGCCTACAAATATTATGCTACTACGGGGAGGCAGCCCATAATAGATAAATTAGCTAGGAAGAGGTTTTCCAGCCCGAAGACGCCCGTCAAAACATACTAAGCCCAGTAAAATTGTCCATTAGTCAGAATCCCGTGCGAATGCTGTGTCGTTTACTATATATACAATACATATACAGTAGTATTGATTAAATTCTAGTATCGCACCACGCTGTCGGCTTTTTTCTAATGCTGCCTCTTTTCTTGTTATCTTTCTCTTAACTGATGAAAAACTTCGACTTTATTTTCTTAGGTTTCTGACTTCTCAGAAACTCAGGGTCAGAATATTACATGATTGTATGATATAGTATCATATAACTTTGTAGACTTTTTTCTAAGAGTGCCTATTTTCTTAACTGTTGTCACAGGCTAATTAAATTTACTATTTTTTTTTTTAACGATAGAACAATTTTTTAAATTCAACTCTCCTGGATGAAAAATATTAAAATTCACTTTCTTAGTTTTCTGACTTCTCAAGAAATCGGGGTCAGAAAATGTTACATGATAGTATGATCATACAACGTTGTAGACTTTTTTCTATCAGTGCCTCTTTTCTTAACTGTTGTCACACGCTAACTAAATTTACTACTATTTTTTTAACGATAGAACAATTTTTTAAACTCAACTTTCCTGGATGAGGAATATTAAAATTCACTTTCTTAGTTTTCTGACTTCTCAAGAAATCTGGGTCAGAAAATATTACATGATAGTATGATCATACAACGTTGTAGACTTTTTCTATCAGTGCCTCTTTTCTTAACTGTTGTCACACGCTAATTAAATTTACTACTATTTTTTTTAACGATAGAACAATTTTTTAAACTCAACTTTCNACTACTATTTTTTTTAACGATAGAACAATTTTTTAAACTCAACTTTCCTGGATGAGAAATATTAAAATTCACTTTATTAGTTTTCTGACTTCTCAAGAAATCGAGTTCAGAAAATATTACATGATATTATGATCATACAACGTTGTAGAATTTTCTATTAGTGCCCCTTTTCTTAACTGTTGTCACACGCTAATTAAATTTATTATTAATTTTTTTTTAACGATAGAACAATCTTCTAAACTAAGAAATCGGGATCAGAACATATTACATGTTCTATATTATACACATACACACATACACACATACATCTATATTATCTAAGTATTATATGTGTATTATGAAAATGTAATCACCGAATTGATATAAGCTCAGTCTACTGATGCGTATTGAGGTATGAAAGGTCTGCTGAAAGCATTATGGACTTCGTTTTAGTCAACTAGGAAAATCATTAAGGTCTCGGGTGAAAATTTTCTCTCCATGGACGGTGCCATTCTGAAAGTGACCTGAAGTTCCGGTAAATGTAATGAAATAAAATTAATTAAAATACACATGCTTTAGACATTATCACATCATTAAATAATGAAATATATTATCAAAAAATTATTAAAACAAACATACATATTATTCATAAGTAATGATATACTCATAAGTTTCGATATGATTTTGGCTTCCTTCCTCTCCCCTTCTCTCTCTTCCTCTCTCTCTCTCTCTCTTTCTCTCTCTCTCTCTCTCTCTCTCTCTCTCTCTCTCTGTCTCTCTCTCTCTCTCTCTCTCTCTCTCTCTCTCTCTCTCTCTCTCTCTCTCTCTCGCTCTCTCTCTCTCTCTCTCTCTCTCTCTCTCTCTCTCTCTCTCTCTCTCTCTCTCTCTCTCTCTCTCACTCTCTCTCTCTCTCTCTCTCTCTCTCTCTCTCTCTCTCTCTCTCTCTCTCTCTCTCTCTCTCTCTCTCTCTCTCTCTCTCTCTCTCTCTCTCAGTCTCTCATCCCTCTATTTGTGCGGGAGCCACAAAAGAAGTTTAAAATCTTAGAGAATCAGACAGAATTTAAGAGCCACGCTGTATTTATCTCACAAACAGTTTTCTTTGTAACATTCTTCTTTTAAAAGATCATTTGTATGCTAAAGATATTTTTGTAAAACATTGTTAGTGAGCCATTCCTCGTTGATCGTAACTCCCATAGTAAATATACTATCGGGGTAGTATATTTACTACCCAGGCCCCCCTCTCTCTTTTTTCTTTTCTTTCTTTCTTTCTCTTTTCCTCAAAGACTATTTGTAAGCTAAGACTATTTTCTCAGAACATTGTTAGTCAGCTGGTCCTCGTTGATCGTAACTCTGATAAACTCCGAGGAGAAACACTGGATCTTCAGCATGGATTGGCCTTCGTAAGAAATGCACAAGTTTACGGAAATACTCAATACTCTGCCACAGCTGGTTCAAAGTTGTGCATTGTTACTGCTGGTGTGCCACAAGGACCTGGAGATTCACGCACTAGCTTGGCACCAAAGAATTTAGAAATCTTCAAGGAGATAATTCCCAGATTAGTCAAGTATAGCCCAGAAACAATTCTTCTTATAGTTACAAATCCTGGTTAGTAGTTAACATTGTAATTAATTTTGTTTGTTCTGTAGATGTCATTCTATTTTCTAATTATCCATTATTGTAAATAATTTCTTAAAACACAGTGTTTTTCCATTTATGAAAAATTAAGATAGAAAAAAGGGTTTAATTTAAATAAAGCAGTGTAACAAAAAAAAAAAAGCAAAACATCAATTAATAGAAACAATTCGAATGTTTCGGCTCCACGTCCAGGAGCCTTTCTCAATGGAAAGAAAAAACTTTAAAGAAGAAGAAACAGATTTTTAAAATAAAACTGTCTAAAAAAACGACAAACTAAATATACGGGAGAAAGTAAGAGAAGAAAAAACAACAAAAAAACAAAAATGAAATACAACTCACATTCTAATGACCTCTAGAATTGCCTTTACTCACTGAACAAGACAAAACGAACATATAAAAAAGGTAATTCTCCTCTTTAAAATCACATAAAAGCACAAAAGGTAANCTTTAAAATCACATAAAAGCACAAAAGGTAATTCTCCTCTTTAAAATTAGTGGATAAATGAGATCTATTGAAAATGAAGACTATATTTATTTGAAAAAAAGGTCATAAAACATCAGGTCATCACCCCTGATTAAATTTACCAGGTTAATAACATTTATGCTATATATGGCAGCAGGTGAAAGAAATTTTTGAATTATAAATTAAATGGATTTTTTTATTTGCTAGTTTAGCTGCAGTCCGTTGACTCTTTCCAGCTTTGACCTCATCCTGATTTTCGTTTGCAGGATTTTCAAGGGTTCAGGAACTATTTCGCTCACTACTGTTAGAAAATTTGATACCCACTCCCTAATTAAATTATTATCAATTGGATACATTCTAAATTCCTCTTTTCTTTTTTTATAGTTTTATTTTAAAAATCAGTTTTTCTTCTTTATAGAATTGTTTTCTTTCTCTTGAAAAAGGCTAAAGGGGAATAATAAAATTTAGATTTTTTTTGGGGGGGGGGGGGGGTGAGGGGTCTGGAAAGGTGAAGCCGAAACATTCGGATTTATTTCTATTACTTAATGTTTTCTTGTTGTTGTTTTTTTCGTTATTTGTTCTGCTGCTTTATTTACATTAAACCTTTAGATTCTTAATTATCCATCATTGTATGATAGTGTGAATACTATCGCTTCTATATACTTTTTACTAGTGACTTAGTAGCAATTCTCTGAACAGCTACGTCAGTATTGTCACAAAAATGATTTCTGCAAATTAAATTTGTTTTATTGTCAAAAAAAGTATTCCTGCAAATTAAATTTGTTTTATTGTCACAAAAATGATTTCTGCAAATTAAATTTCTTTTGTGGTCACAAAAATTATTCCTGCAAATTAAATTTGTTCTATTGTCACAAAAATGATTTCTGCAAATTAAATTTCTTTTATGGTCACAAAAATTATTCCTGCAAATTAAATTTGTTTTATTGTCACAAAAATGATTTCTGCAAATTAAATTTTTTTTATTGACAGAAAAATGGTGCCTGCAAATTAAATTTGTTTTAGTTACACAAAAATGATTTCTGCAAATTAAATTTCTTTTATTGTCACAAAAATGATTTCTGCAAATTAAATTTATTTTATTATCACAAGCATGATTTCTGCAAATTAAATTTGTTTGCATAATTTAGGAAACGGAAAATCTGGAAACTGAGTTTGTTTCTCTTCAAATATGTGTCTATTACAGTTTTAACTGTGCTGAAACGTTGGGTCTGATGCTTGAGCCCTGTGTATTGCAGCAGTGATATAAAACGTTGAAACTTTTTACAAAAAGTCCTGAGGATTCAATACTCCGACGAATTCTCAAATGCTGATGCGTCATCGCTGCTGTAACATCCAGCCCACAGCCACGATTGTCAAACAGAGAAGTTTGTGTCGACTTGACCAGGTCACGAGAAGACCCAATGACCGCATCATCAAGCAAGTGCTTCTTTGTCAGTTTGGTGCAAAAGTCCTGGGGGTCAATTGAAGAATTTTCGGGCAACTGTCAAAAACGACCTCAATACCATTGATGGATTTTGAAATTTTGGCAAAAAGTTTTTGAGCTGCTGGTTCTGGTTTTCTGAAGAAATGGTGCAAGATCGCGACAAATGAGAGACAGTCATGTGCAGTCTTCTAGATGCCGGGTTAGGGGTTCACGTCTGGTCTAACAAGTAAGTCCTGAAACGTATAAGTTCTGATACTCGAGTCCCGTGTGTGGAAACAGTGACGTTAAACTCTGAAACTCGATGCCTTAGGCTTGAGCCCTGTAAGTGGCAACTGTGACAACAAATGCTGAGGCTTGACATCTTATGATTTAGCCCTTTGCGTTGCCATAGTGACATCAGACGCTGAAATTTGATGTCTGATGTTTGAGCTCCGTGTGTTGCAGCAGTGACGCAAACACGTTTCGATTTGCCAAAGCTTATCTTTTATTCTGAAAATTTAAGGGTTTCTGGAATATCAATAATTGTCAGTATTTTGTATGCTCAATATTGAAAATCATTATACACTATTTTAAGATGGGCTTTATCTCCTCTATAACAAACCAAAATCAACAGCAAAAACTCAGCTCAATCTTTTGTACGAAAATAAACATACGACTGAATTAATTCCTTTCGATGATGAATTCGCATGTCTTGAGAGATATTAAGTAGCACAAGGCACCGTTCGCATTCACCATATATTTTCCAATCCAAATGGAGAAAGCAAATAAAATAGTATATGGTCATAGGTTTCAGAAAATCTTGGGGCCCAGGGTCTATTTAGTCTGAAGATCACAATAGTTTGAAGCAACATTTGTAAAAATTCCTGGACTGTTAAAGCGATATTTAAGAGTTCGTTTTAGTCCCATTTGGGACTCGACTTTCTATAATTTTATCATATTTTTAATATGAATTTGGCAACGACTCAAAAGTTCTTAAATTATTTTTTATCTCTTCTAAAAGCATGCTCTTAAAATTAAATCATTTTCCTTTTACTCCAGTCAGAAGTGCCAAGTGGGGGGGGGGTAATTCCCCTCATAAACTTTTTGCTCCCCACCTGACCTAGGAGACAGCGGTATTACAGCACTTTATTGACAAAGAAAAAAAAAAAAATGCCCCCTCCTAATATATTTTATAAAATCCTTTTTTTTATCTTCATTAAAAACAAATTGAAAAATCTCTAACCCTCCCTTACATTTGTGTGAATTGGTGCCTCTGACTCCGTTTTTTGGCAAAAAATAAGGTAGCTGTTTGGCACCAGGGCGATGCTCAGTTTGAATTGAGAAAAGGCTAATTAATTTTAGGGTTGTTTTCTAGGGTTATTTTAGCTTTAAAAAGTCAGCCTTATAGGATACAACTGCTATTATACCACCTTGGAAGCTGATAATTCTTTTTTCACCTTCTATCTTCACTCAGTAATTAAGAGGAACTTTTGTATTATAGAACATTGTAACTTTGGAATAATAAAACACTGTGGTACGTTTTCTTTTATTTCGTTAGAAATAAATTGAAAAAAAATACTGACTTTTCCTTGCGTTTAGGTGAATTGGCACCCCTGACTCTGGTTTTTGGTCGATAATTTTTTTTCACCTTCTATCTGCACTGCACACAATCTGTAAAAGCAACTTTTGTTCTAGGAATTGGAAGAAAAAATATTGCGCTAGACGATAAGCATATATTCTATGCTGAATTAGTTAGAAAGGTGGATTTATTCTTTTCAATAAATAAATTTATTTTACGAAACAAATACAGAATAATTCATTTCAGAAGCAATCTTTATTCTCTTCTGAAAAAAACTCCCTATTATTGCCTTGTGTGTCACGAGTTCTGTATTCCTGAAACAACGAGGATAAGTACCATTGGGACGTTGAATGATGTTACTCAACACTTTTCATTCCCATCATAAATGAAATCCAGATTTTGGTATCGACTGAGATAAGAGCTGTCGCTGAATCATTGAAAATTGAGTTTATTCTTCAATAGCAATACAGCAATAGTGTATTGTCAGTAGTGTATTAGTCAATAATATTGTTAATGGTGTATTTGTCAATAGTTGTAATAGTGTATTGAATAGTGCAGTATTTTCAATAGTGTGCGACAACATACCTTTTAACCTTTAGGGAAACTCGCCTAAATATCGTGAGGAAGAAATTTGAATCAAACCGTTGAAATTCTGGTTCGGAATAATTTACTATTATCGTGTATATTCTTCTTGATTCATTCATAAATTAAATTGTTATCTGATAATGTATTATCCATGATTAAAATGATTACTAATAATATAATTAAAAGAATAGTCGTATTTAAAGTACATTATTTTCTATTGAAATCTTGAGTGTTTAATTTCTTTTTCTTCCTCATGTGGCGGTGGCCTTACTGGAGTGCACTTAATTAAATGTTAGGTTAGATTATTGGCTTTCTGCCAATATAACCTTGATTTTGTTTACTCCTCTCAGCATTAAATATTCATTGTGAAATCTCAAATTATATACCGTTGTTTAAGATACAAAGCACATTTCATAACCGAAAGTAGTGGATTACATTTTGGTTTCTGGAGCTTGGGAGCCTTTGTCTTGAAAGCCAGTTTCCACAGTATTATGCACTTTCATATAGACACCCAGCTTACCCCCCTCGCACTGTATCGACAAGCCGGAAGGGGTGTTGATTTACAAAAACTTAGGGGGAGGGGACAGTCAACTTTCAAATCTAGGGGCAGTTTTTTTTTCTTTTTCTTTTTTCAATGAAAATATTAAAAATAAAGTCTTTTCAATGAAAATACCCTAAAAGTTATTCTTCAAAATCTAAGAGGAACATAGAGTGCCATTGCCTCTCTGTCTTTCCATCGAAGCGCTTAAGAAAGTAATCTTCTTATTCTCTTTGGTTCAACGGTGTAGCCTAACTTCGTAACTTTTTGCATTAATATAATTTGTGAAAATTTTATGCTATTGAAATGTTATATCTCCATTAACAATTTATTTCAGTCGATACTTTGGCTTATGCTGCGTGGAAACTAAGTGGCTTCCCAGCCAACCGTGTCATTGGGTCGGGCACTAATTTGGATTCTTCGCGTTTTCGATTTCTGTTGTCACAGCGGTTGAAGGTGGTGCCATCTATATGTCATGGCTGGATAATTGGTGAACATGGTGACTCTAGCAGTGAGTACTGAATTTACCTTTTACCTAGCTTTACCTAACTTACCTAGCTTTTACCATTTTGATGTATTTCTATAAAAAAAAACACATAAAATGAAAGTAATTGATGAGTACTAAAATAATGGTGGAATAATTCGTGAAAGGGAGTGGAATAAAACCCTGGCAATAAATATAGTGGACCTTAATGTGATAGTATATAACAGTATAGTATAGTGCAGTCTATTTGGCAAAAACAACAGGGCCATGGCCACAAAAAAGAGAACAACATACAAATACAATTAAAAGACTTAATTTAGCCTTTTGAACAAAACGATTAAAACAAGAAAAAACACCATTCAAAAACGCTAAAACAAACAAACACAAGTCATCACATAACACCCTCACGGTGGGTTATCCCCATACGAATAAACCGCGCCAGATTCCTAATTCAAATAAAAGGCCACGTTTCCCTACAATTTTTCCCCCCACATCTCTTCCCCCTCCAAATCCTTTCCAAAAATTTCCTTTCTCAAGACCCTTAACTCTTGACACTTCTCCAGAAAATGCAATAAATTTTTCACTCCCTCTCTACACATCGGACAAGTGTAAGAACCACTCTTCATTCTAACCCTTTCCAAATATCTTCTTCTTCCTCCAACTGGAATAAAATTGCCTCTACAAGAAATTACCCACTAATATCATCTCTAAACAGCCCAACTCTCAAATATACCATCTTTCCCTATGTCCCTTTTACCCTAATATACAAACCAAGGTCAGACGTTCTGATCTAGCACCCCCTCTTCTGAATTTCCTCATAAACTAAAATTGAATATACCTGTTTAGACACCTACCCAACTTCCCTACCCCCATTCCATTCACCCGACATTCCACACGAATCCGAAATTGCCTTAATGTACCCCATCCAGGAACATCTCCTTCCGTTTATAAGAAACTCCGCAAATGATTCCATTGCTAATCAATGCTTTTCCATACTTACCCCTCTTTCCCAATACTTCACCATTTTTAATAGCCTCCTGCTTCTTAACGACAAAATTCCCAAATCATCTTTAATAGCTAAGCTATTAATTTTATCACTTAAACCTAGCTACTACTACTACTACTACTCACCGCAGCACCAAGCCGCCTGAGGCCAACACAGCTACGCACGCTCCTCCTCCATCCCAATCAATTCAAAGCCTCTCTCTTTACACTCTCCCAGAAAGATCCCATTTCCTTTAAATCCTTTTTTATGATATCCTTCCACCCCAACTGCGGATGACCTACTTTCCGTTTAACCCTAGGCGGTTGGCCGAAAAGGACAATACTTGGCAACCTGTCATCCTTCATCCCCAGAACGTGCCCTAGCCGTCTCAACCTTTCTCTCATTATAGCCCTAGAAAGCGGGATTGAAACGCATTTTCGTACAGCCTACTGTTTGAAATACGGTCAGTGAGCCGGCTACCCAGAACAATCCGTAGGCAGTTTCTAGTATATCTTCATCCGCTTTTCAGAGTACCCATGCTTCAGAGCCATATTTTCCCACTGCCATCACTTAAACCTAGCATCCTTCTATAATTGTTCAATTGTAACCTTTCAAATATAATACCCTTATCAATCCCCCAAACTTCTGTTCCACACTCCATTACCGACCTTATCTTAGTCTTAAACATCCGCTTCTATAGCTTAATATCTCCAAGACCTACTCACTTGAAGGGAACCATTGAATCATTCCTACTACCCTATTTCCCCTTTTGTCAATTAATTCTATATGCTTGCCCCACTTACCCTCCTTCATTAACCTACACCCAAGGTAGATAAACTCATCCACAATATGTAAATTGTCCATTCCAAACCTAAACTCCTCTTTCTTGCCCTTTTCCGTTACCCCAGAAACCAAAACCGTTGATTTACTAACATTATAACAAGATTATATAGCCATACATATGTAGCCCTAATAATGTATTTAGCCCTAATAATGCCCTAAGATTATATAGCCCTAATAATGTATTTCTTCGTAACATCAATGTGTTCATACCTTCTAGCTCCTATTTTAAACCGGTAATCTTCGCAGTTTGCATTTTATCTCCGTCCAGACATGGACAAGGTTCAAACACTGACCGTGTTTGGTTGAGAGTGTAGTTTCGTCAAATTTTATTAGAAACGGTTTTAAAACTGGTTAAAAATAGAAGGAAACATGATAATCTGGTTAATAGAAATATAATTCTATTGTTTTGGTATTTTCTTTTAGTTTTCAGATATTCTTTGAGCTTAATATGGGACTACCAAGGGGTGGGGAGTGCATTTGAGGATGAACTGACTATTATATATTTTGAAAGAGTATACAAAAAGGAATCGAGTAGTATATTCACCTTGTCTCTATCAGTTGTGAAATTTCGTATATATTGCTGTAAGTGTGAAGTGTCTAGGGGCCTAGAGCCGTAAGTGTAAAGTAACTGTTTTTCTCGTAGATATCACTCTAAAATGCTCAAAAGCCTTTGTAGGTTCTTTACTGAGTCAACCAACAGGACAAAGTCATAGAGCTAAAAGACGCATCAAATTACGCTGTACTGGTGCCTGGTACGCTGGCACTAGGCACCAGGGGCGGATCCAGGATTATTTTTAGGGGGAAACGCAAAATAGGTAGATCCGAATTTTTTGGGGGGGAGGGGGGGCGCAAAATAGGTTGATCCGATAAACTTGCGTTAGGAGCAAGTTTTATTAACGCAAACTTGAGTTAATTAAGTAAATTACACTACTTTAGACTGCGCTAGGCGGGTGCGCGACCCCCTTCCCCCCCCCTGGATCTGCCAGGCACCAGGTACACTGGTGCCTGGTTTTTCTAAAACTTTTCCACTCTATCATTCAGATATAGTGAAAACAATCTCAGAGAAACTGTTCAGGATTACTTAGCTTCAAGTCTACTTACCATAACTCTAGAGAGATTTTCCCCAGCCCTTACTACTGTTTTAACTACCTATTTAATATGAAATAATAATTCTCCAAAATGTTCGGAAGCTGTAAATCCCCCTAACATAACGCGGATCTAAGAACTAAAAACGCAGTTCATAATCTAAATATTTTATATGCGGCTTTAGACTTATAATGCATTTCCAAAATGAGCCGCATAGTCATTTGGGTAGCCCTAGATACTTGCTAAACCTTATTATAGACGGGTATTATATAGCATTAGCTGGATGGTGTTACCTATAGGCCTTAGGGTTTGTATCCTGAAGCTGTCTAGGCAATTTTTCCTATCATAAGTTTTTTTTGGGGAGGGGGAGAGGATTTCACATTTTCTTTTTGTAAAAAATGTGAGAAAAGTACATTCTTTGGTTAAATATTCTGAGTGGGATCCTTGAGAAGGGGAACTCGTTCCTACAAATTAGGCTGTCCCTCCGTGTAGACATGACCTGAATCTTCTCTTCTGAGAAATCTAGACGAAAATTAGAATTTTGATAAAGTGTGGAGTCGAAAATGCATTTGTAACTGTTTCATGTGCTGCAGTTTTCTGCAGTTTTTTTTTAATTTAGGTATTCCTGATAATTTTTATCCATTTTCGATTAATATCTTAATTCAGTTTTGCATGCTCAATTCAGAACTTTAGTTAGGCTTTCTCTACTGCCCTTATTTATTAAAGTATTAGGGATACTAAAAATTAAATCTGAACCTGGTTAAGTGGAAACTTATACAACCACATGTGTCTTGAAAAATTACGCAATTTTTAATGGGGATAATTATGGATAATTATGTTAATGAAAATTAGTCGGGAAAATCCTCAAAAGATTCATATGCAATATACCTTACCAATAATCAGGGGTGAACCTCCGGCATTTTTATTGGGGGGGGGCAAGAGGGGTTCATATCCGGATATTCAAGTGGCATGGGCTGTATCATATTTTTTTAGATTATTGGAGGGGGAGCAACTGCTCCCCGGGAACCCAATTTTGATGAGGAAGATCTCCGTGTGCAGTTACGTAGTTTTACGCCTCGCGGGTGCCAAATTTGAAAATAAAAAATGTGTATAAAAAATCGGCAGAAAATAAGTGAAAAATATATCATCATGGAGCTCTAGACACTGTAACTTTCCAGATTGTTCTATCAAGAAACGAACATGGCTATAAATCTAATTTATAGTAATTTATTTAAATCCTCTATACAAGCATGAAATGCACTTAGAGGAGTACAAAGATACAGAAAATTAACGGAAAATGAAAGCACTATCGAGAATAAAATAACATCTCAGCTACGTAGACAACACAGTTAAGTGGAAAGTCGACAATATATTCTCGACGCTTACGGAACCTGTCCACAAGCTGGTCCATTTTTGAAGAAATGTCAAAAGCGCCATATCTACTCGAAATGTACTGATTGTGAGTCCAAATTGGCAACTGTTGAAGATATTTGCAAAAGTGGAAGCTATGCATTAATATGGACATTATTAAAACTATTAAAAAATAAACACTTCAAATTATTAGTTAATTGGATATTATTGACAACGTCAGCATCAGCATTATTGACAACGTAACATCAGCAAAATCATACTTCACGTTAACAAATATATTATCCAAAAGTGATTCCGAGCACAAAGTTACTCGACTGCATATATTAACTATCGGTCTTAAACCATAACCCAACATAACATTTAAAAAATCTCAAACTCTCGGGTTTACACTTACTGAAAATAGATCAAGAATAAAGTCTCCACGAACAAAGCATGGGCGATTTGAACCTGACAACTTATCCATTTGCTGCTCCAACGGCAAATGGACTTGAATTTGCCAGTTTTTGCTTATGCCAGTCTTTGTATATGCCAGGATGTAAATAAATTATTAAATTAATAAATTCATAAATAAAATTAATAAATTGTTAATGATCGTTAATGATATAACTATCAGTTTTTCCGATTGAAAATGTTTAAGGGGGGGGGGGAAGTCAGATAAGGTTACTTCAGTCAACGAATAGTCAGTAACTGGAATTGTATGAGTGAATTGCATGGTAGTGCAATAGTATTGCGTAATGTTGGTTAGTCTCTTCAGTAGCAATGTGCTGTCCATACTCCTCTATGCTAGTGAGTGCTGGAAAATGAATCAGCAGCTCGAAAAGAGAATTCTTGCATTTGACAATATGTACCTAAGGAGAATTTTAAACATAAGTTGGCAACAGAGAATCAGTAATGTTGAAATCCGGAATAGAGCGGGACAGCCTCTCATTACTGCTGTTCTGAGGAAGAAGAGGCGGTCATATTTAGGCCATGTACTCCGCATGAAAGAAGGCTGCCTTCCTTGGACAGCGTACAACTGGAAACCAGCCTGCAGAAGAAGACAAAGTCGTCCAAAGAACACTATGCAGCAAACTTCTGATTGAGATCTGAGGACAGCTGAGACCTCATTAATACCTGAATGGGAAGATGTCACAGCTGCAGCATTGCTTTGGGACAAGTGGAGTGGCTTTGTCTATTTCCAGCTTTCAATAGACTTAAGCCCATTTGGAGAAGCAGCAAATATTCATTGCAACTGAAGCTACATCTCTTCAGTAGCAATGTGCTGTCCATACTCCTCTATGCTAGTGAGTGCTGGAAAATGAATCAGCAGCTCGAAAAGAGAATTCTTACATTTGACAATATGTGCCTGAGGAGAGTTTTAAACACTAGTTGGCAACAGAGAATCAGTAACTTTGAAATCCGCAATAAAACGGGACAGTCTCTCATTACTGCTGTTCTGAGGAAGAAGGGGTGGTCATATTTAGGCCATGTACTCCGCATGAAAGAAGTCCGCCTTCCTCGGACAGCGTACGACTGGAAACCAGGCGGCAGAAGAAGAGGAGGTCGTCCAAAGAACACTTTGTGGCAAACTTCTGATCGAGATCTGAGGACGGCTGAGACCTCGTTAATACCTGAATGGGAAGATGTCACCGCTGCAGCTTTGCTTCGGGACGAGTGGAGACGCTTCATCGACGCCCTAAGCGCCACCAGTGGCTCAGGAGGAACTAAGTTTTAAGTAAGTTAAGTAATGTTGGTTGCTGGTTGTGCGTTATCATGCAAACTACAGGTGCTACTTCAGCACATTCCTCATTACAGTACTAAGCCACCTGATACCAACACACCTCCACAAGCTCGGCCTCCAACCAACTCTGTTCAGAGCTCCCTTCCATTTTCCATTTGACCCATCCCATCCCATTTAAGGATGTTCAACATTTCGTTACGCCAAACATTTTGCCTACAAAAGAATCTTTTTAGGAAGACCAATTTGGCAATCAAATCCTGTTACATTTGTCCCTTTAGTTGACTACTGACATATCAAATTCTTATTTTCTTCTATTTTCAAAATAACCTCTGCGGTCACAACCGTTTCTTTGTCCTTTTTTGTAAACAAGTAAAGTTTCCTCTTGTTTCTTGTTATGATTCCGTGTAGCAACAAAGGAAAGCCTTTACGCAACAAAAAATCTTAATAATTGCATAATAACCAAACGAAAAATCGCAGAATATCTTAACTTTCAGGTATGAATAGCCTCTAGAGTCAGGTGGCCAAAAAAAGTTTTAGTTCTGAGGTCCTTGGTAATTCAAAGTTGTTGGTGTTTCGGACAAAAAAAAGAAGCAAAATGATTAGTTAAAAATCAAAGTCAATAGGAAAATACAGTGGCGGATCAAGGGGGATCCCCTCCCCCTGAGATTTTTTATGTTGCCCTCACTCCTTGTTTTTCCCTGTTTTTCACTCCTTTTCTTTTTAATAAATTTGTCAATTGTTGGCACCCTTGTCACATTGCCCCCCCCCCAGATTTTACTTATTGGCATCCTCGTCCCATCGCCCCCCCCCAAGATTTTGCTCTAGTTCCACCCCTGGGAAAATAGGGCTACATTCAGAATTCAGCATGCGAAAATGTGTTTGGAAAAGATTCAAAGCAGTTAAGCCAATTTTATATAGCAGTTAAGCCAGTATTAACTTCATTTTAATTTGTCGACCTTGAAGCAGTACTTGCTGCTTTAATTTTTTGTGTTGTTATTTTATTTGTTTTTCTGTTTTTGATCCTTGTTTTGTGTCTTCTCTTTTTGTGTCATGACATGCTCATGTTAGCTCCAGCTACTGTAGTGAATAAATATATTCTATTCTTCTATATACAGAGCCCACAAAACTTATGCAGACACAAAATCACATTTTGATTATTTATTTGACCTTATCTTGAAAAGTTCTGTTAGGAGCACACATTTGGACATGAAACACCAAATGTGTCATTTCAGATATTTAGACGGATTTACAAAAGAAATTATCTCAGCTCATAACTTATGTCTGCCCCATTTACAATGATCGTCTTAATTCTGATATTTTGTATTTTCAATAAAATCACAATTGGCACTCCAACTCTGCTGATGCCATGCCTGAAAAGCAATTAGTATTTAAAAAAGCCCAACATAAAATAAATTCCCGAGTGCATGTTTGAATTGCAATTCATTATTGTTTTTTTTTTTTACATTTGTCTTTTCACCGTTGATTGAGATTGATTAAAGAAAACTTTCCGAAAAAGAAATTTCTCAAAGAAAAGTATAGAGCCATATTAATTTTAAGACCAGCAGAAACAAATTCCTATAATAATTCAAACTCAAAACGACCAGAAATTACTATTAAAGAAAACCCAAAACCAACAGAAATTAAATAAAGAATCATAGGACACAAACATACAACAGGTACTAATTGAATAAAACTTAAAATGAATATTCAAATGAAACTTGAAACAAACAAAAAATACTACTAGTAATAGTTTGGCAACTGCCCCCTTTGCCCTCCACTACCTGGAAAATTCTAAAGCCTACTGCATCATTTGCCTTTTATTGAAAACAATATGTGTCTTATATAGCCCTTGGAAAGAACTAATAAAATGAAACTTAGTGTTTGATATATAATTATATTAAATGCTGAAGGCTCAGCAATTCAAGATTTTATTTCACTGTAATTTTTATTTTCAATG
The DNA here is from genome assembly GCA_029168905.1 of Artemia sp. Kazakhstan ARC1039. Classification (NCBI taxonomy): domain Eukaryota; kingdom Metazoa; phylum Arthropoda; class Branchiopoda; order Anostraca; family Artemiidae; genus Artemia; species Artemia sp. Kazakhstan ARC1039. The sequence continues at coordinate 5,723 of JAQQPU010010571.1, read as the reverse complement.
CTGTAATTATAAAAGAAAATATTTGTAATGTCATTCGGTTTCAGTAAAGTGCAAATGACGCAATAGGATTTAGGTACCATCTAAATAGGCTTTAGATAAACTTTACTGATGCCATGCCCGGAAATTAATAAGGATTTAAGAAAGCCCAACGAAAAATAAATTCCCAAATGAAAGTTAGAATTGCCATTCAATGTGTTTTTTTTTTCTTATTAACTTGCCTTTTCACAGTTGATTGAGAACGAGTCTTTATTCTAATGTGTTTTATTAGAGTTTGTGTTTGAATGTTGCCCTGTGGACTTTGATCTGTATTTTTTTTTCTATCCTCAATCCTGCTTTGAGGACGGTTGAGTTAAGATCTTGACCGAAATATTTGTGTTTTTCTCTCATTTTTTCACTGGCTGGCATTTTCCTAGTTTTTTCCCTTAATTTTTTTTCCTTTCTCATGGTTTGTCAGTGTGGTCTTGTAAATTTCTTGAGGATCGCAAAACATTGTTTTCGCATCCCACAAAAAAAAACTGAAAACTGCTTTGCTCGGGGGGAGGGGGAGGAAAGTACACAGAATGGTGCCAGAAATTTATATTTGAACCACATAATCTAGTTCATTAAACAACAACATGCTTTGAATTAGCTATGCATACTAAGATTGTAGCCATCGTTTGATTTTCAGTTCCAATCTGGTCCGATGCCAATTTAGCTGGTGTAAAGCTCCGTGACGTTGATTCTCGTGTTGGAACAAAAAAGGACGTAGAAAATTGGTCCCAACTGCATAAAGAAGTGATTGGCAGTGCCCAAGAGATTATCAAGCTCAAGGGCTACACCTCCTGGGGTATTGGTCTTAGTGTGGCTGCACTCACTAGAGCTATTCTGGAGAATAGCCAATCCAGCTATGCTGTTTCCACACTTGTACAGGTACTGGATTTCCATATCTTTAAACTAAGGGTATAATGAACTGTTAAAATACAGAACTCTAGTTCTTCCCTGCAGTGGTGTCAATAGGGGTTGGGGGCTATTGACTGCCCAGAAGCAATTGAGGGAGAGGTATTGGCCCCGGTAGATTATGGAAAATACCGTTTTGTGGTATTATCAGTGAAAAATGCCCTTTTGGAAAACAAATCATTGAAAAAATTGGAAAAAAACAGAACTGCCCGCCTCCTAGATTTTCAAAAATACAATCCCTTCCCCCCTCCTTCAATGTTCCTGAATTACGCCACTTCGTCTCTGAGGGAAAAAAGTGTCATCTAGCATTACCCAAAAAAAATCAGAAGTTTGATATAAAAGCTTGAGCCAAAGCTAAAAACAAAGTTTTATCTAACAGAGTTTAAATGGAATATCTTATATTGTTTTCAAACATCCTATGTTCTGAATACTGACCTGGGTATAATCATATGTAATCGATAAAAAGATGGTTTAAAAGGAAAAGCATCTACAAAGTATTAAAAATATCATGTTTTCAATATCATGTTCTTTTTAGAATCAAGTATTTGAACCATTTAGCGGAAAAGGAAGTAGTCGTCTTAGGGGATCCGTATTTTTCACAAATCTACGAAGCAGACTTTGGAGCGATGGTTGAAGCCATGCTTTCGAGTTCTTGTTCTACTAGATAATCCTTCAGTGTCATTCTAAACTTATTGTGCTCCTATGTTTAGGTGGCATGCTTTTTCAGTTATCACTTTGCCATATGTCTTGTCTCTAACCTTAAGAAAAGCATCCTAATACATTTTTGGGCTCTTATATGTTCCACAAATTCTTTCTTTATCAGGCGTTTTAGAGAGATGTTTGAGATGATATTAAATATTGTAAGAAAACTGAATAAAAACTCAGAGGATTGTTTCTTTTCACTAGATAACATTGTATGAAGAAGTTTAGTTAACTATTAAGTCGTAGATAACATGTTTTTAAAAGTTTGAACTGTGTGTTAATTGTATAGAATTTGAACTGTATAAAATTTAACTATATGTAAGAAACTAACATATAGTTAACATATTAAATTATAGTTGATTAAATTATATTTTCAAAGTTTCTTATCTTTATATATTAAACTTTAAAAGAAATTTATCATTTACTGCTTCTTTTAGAAGATCAGCATAAATATCTGTTATAAATTGCCATAAGTGGAGAGCTCTGACATCGGGCAAAAATTAAGTCTTAAGACGTTTTTAGGGTGCTACTTTAAGCCTATCTTGCTGCCCTTCTTGATGAAAATCAGACCATCAGATTCTGCATATCAGAGAATCCTATTGTAGAGGTTTCAAGTTGCTATCTTCAAAATGTGGAATTTTGTATTTTTCTGTCAGAAGTAAGATCACGGATGTATGTTTACTTACTGTTTGGTTTGTTTGTTTATTTTTGTTGTCCCAGGGGTGATCGTATTGAACCAGATGTTCTTTAAGATCGGTAGAGGGCTCATTGGAAAGGAAATTAAAAGTTCCAGCCCTTCTTAACTGACCAAAAGGAGTGGAAGGCAACTGTTCTCCTCCCATGTCCCTCATTCCCCAAAGACATCTGATCAATTTCTTTAGATAGCCATGAGGCTCAGCATGGTTAAAAGGTTCAATAGCTGTTTCTGGGGATGACATTATCCCTCACAACCCCTGGGGTATTGGCTGTAAGCTATGCAATTTGCCCATTGTTTACATGTAGTGAGTTATCGGGAAATATTAGGGAGATTTTTTGGAAGAATTTCCTGGGGGAGAGGGGGGTATTTCGCACGGGGAGAATCTTTTGTGGGAACTTATCCAGGGGAAGCTTTACATGGAGGTGGGGGGTTTCCCGTCGTGATTCTAATGACGGTCAGAAATCAAATAAGAAAACAATGTTTCAACTGAAAGTAAGGAGGAACATTAGAACTTAAAACTAACAGTACTCCTTATATAAGGGGGGCTGCTCCTTCCTCATCCCACCGTTTTTACGCTAGAGTTTTAATTTTATCCCGATACTTTGAGAACAATTCCTGAAACACAAAAGCCGTTGAATTTGACTGAGAAATATTTAAAGGTCTTTAAGACTTTAGCGTAAAGAGTGAGGGTTGAGGAAGGCGCAGCCCCTTCCATATACAAAATAGTTTCTGTTCTTTTTAAGTTTTAATGTTGCTCCTTGCTTTCAGTTGAAAAAAACTTTTTTTTTTAGTTTAGTCAAGAGATTAGCAAAAAAAGGGGATTAAAAAAGATTAGCGATCTCTTTAGTCAAGAGATCGAAAAAAGGAGGAAACACCTCCTAAAAGTCATAGAACCTTAATGAAAATCACACCATCAGATTCAGCGTATCAGGGAACCCTACTATAGATGTTTCAAGCTCCTATCTGCAAAAATGTGGGATTTTATATTTTTTGCCAGAACAAAGATCACGGATGCGTGTTTATTTGTTTTTTTTGTTTTTTTTCTCCAGGGGTGATCGTATCGAACCAGAGGTCCGATAATATCGCGGGAGGGCTCATTCGAACGGAAACTAAAAGTTCTAGTGTTCTTTTTAAGTGATCACAAAATGGAGGGCAACTAGGCCCCCTCCTACGCTCATTTTTTTACGTTACTTTTCGTTACGTTACTTTTCGTTACATTTTTCGTTACTTTTCAATTAAGCTATTGAATACCTTCTAGCAATGTCTCTTGTAAGCGTCAAATCTATTAAGTATGTGAGCATATTCTTTGTATTGTTGATGCAAGCATCCCATTCTTTAATTACCCGTGAGGCATTCTTAACCATCGCAATACCTTTACGCAAATATCTTTTTGCAAAAAATTCACAAATCTCGTAAACTAAAGAAGTAATTACCCTTCTCAAAAACATTAGTCCTTCTATTAATGAACCCATGAAACGAAACCAGTCTGATAGCATCACACAATCTCGCTCCTAGTTCCAAAAATGGAATGCATGTAAGCGTTCGTAGTAATAGGTTTAAAAACCTATTAGCCAAGTTTAAAAAAAAAAAAAACCTACTAATCAACTTACAGATGAAAGACCACGGATTTAACCTAAAAAAAAAACTTGTATATCAGGAACTAGAAATCTACGTCAGAAAAACTTGTCCTTAAATTGCGTAAATCTCTTTGAAAGAGTGTAATGCCCCTGTAGAATAGAATTACCTACCAGGAAAACCGGAAGGAACATAAAGTGGCAGAATTCAATAGATGGATACTACTCCTGAGGTTTCTTTTAGAGTCTTGAAGACAAGTGAATAAACATTTATAGCTGTTTTTTGGTGTCCCAGGGGTGTTTATGCTATTATGGAGGATGAAATACAAATTTTAACACATAACGCAGCGGCACACTGGATTGTGGCACACACATAACCACGCATGGCCACAATTTACTTCTACAGTGATCAGGTGATTTGTTTTATTGGTTGTATCGTTTATTTAAATGTGATTTTTGGTTTATTTGTTCACTCTTTTGTTTTGTTGTGTTTCGTCTTATGATTTTTCTTCAGTGTTTTATTTTGTTTTCTTTGCTCTGTCATTATTTTTGTTAATTCGACGGGTTCTCAATAAGTTCATTCTGATGGTGATGATGATATCTTTATTTAACAACAACAACAATCTACGTACAAAAACAATAGGATTAACCCAAAACCAAACCGTTGACGTGCGGTGAATCAGGCAGAAAAACATACATATAGCATCATTTAAATTCGCTATAATAAGAAAGAAAGAAAAAATAATAATAATGATTTTGATGCTAAATAATAATAATACTTTTTATTCTTTCAGTTAACAATATAAATGTTGTTTAATCGACGTATATAATCATCATGCGTTAATGTCTACATATGTCAACCTATGATATACATGGCATACCGCATTGAATAGAACAATTGTTAATTTCGTATTGTCTGTTTTATTATCCCGGAAGGGCTTACAGTGTATTTCTATTATTTTAGCTTTTATGTGTTTTTTTTTTAATAGCCTGGGAGTCCTCACTCCATAGGTCTATTATTTCAGCTTTTATATGCATTTTTCAACAGATTATTTATTTTCCCAGGACCCCTGACAATGTGTCTGTTTTCAGCTTTCATTTTATTTTAATTTTTTTTTTAATATTCACCTGTGAGCCTTGACAACCTATTTCTACCGTTTCACCTCCTGTATGGATTTGTTTTTGTTTATTCACCTGGGAACTTTGACAGTATATGCTCGTTATTTCAGCTTTTAAATGAGTTTTTTTTTCATTTACCCGAGAGCCTTTATACCATGTCAGGTTTTTTATTAATTTTCTTCTTTTTATTACTTTTGTTATTCATCCTTTTTTTAGGGAATTCATGATATTTCTGAAGATGTATTCCTTTCCGTTCCTTGTATACTTGGTGACACCGGAGTTTCCCGAATCATTCTACAAACGCTTAACAGTGCTGAGCTAGCAGATCTCCACAAATGTGCAAAATCTCTGTATGAAATTCAAAAAAGTTTACATTTTTGATTTTTTTTTTATATTCGTTAAATTTTTTTTCCCATCTAAGCGCCGTAGTCTTTTCGTAACCGCTTCTATATTTAGAGAAAGAGTGATTATGTTCCTATAATTGTGTGGCTAAAACTTTGCTTTAATCTCATTGGTTTACATTTGTGAGGTATTTTGTTTAACCAATCAAATTAATTCTTAAGCCTACATCAGAGAGGGAAGCCCAATAATTTCGCCTTTTTAAAACCAGATTGGTTAAACCGTTTTAATGGTTAGCTCTCACTCTCACTCTCTCTCTCTCTCTCTCTCTCTCTCTCTCTCTCTCTCTCTCTCTC
>JAQQPU010010570.1:0-29829 GCA_029168905.1 Artemia sp. Kazakhstan ARC1039 | reverse complement strand
AACATGTTCCTGATGTTCCTGCGTTTATATGTACTGTAGTTCCTTTTTTCTTGTGTTTCTATATGAAACTTTTGAAGTTTTTACAAGCTAAGGGTAGAATTTTTTGCACGCTATGCAGGTGGGCCCCCCTTTTGAGCGCTAGATGCTTCTTGCGCTACAAATTCAGTCAACTTATTGGTCAACCAGTATTTAATGACTTTTTGTTAGATCAACTATCTGAGATTGTGACTAGGCTCACTTGCCCTCCTGACACTCTAAGTAGTTGGTACCCCACTGTTAGCCTTTGAACAGTTGTTTGTCTTTCATTTCAGGCAATCTAACGGTCCTGTTACAATTTTAAATTCTTGGTCAACCTGCCTGAGACTCTAGACGGGTTTGCCTTTCCAAAAGCTAACACACAACTATTTGTCCAATAAGAGACTCATACTTACTCCCACCATCTACCCGTGCCATTTAACCATACGCTTGAAAAACTATAGGTCTCAGTCCAGTGTTCAGTGGACATTGTCCATAACGCATCAACCCAAAATCAATCCAAATTTTCATTCCTTAGTTCTATGACTATCTACCTTAGTTCTGTCCTAGGAATTATTAATGGACGGATGAATGATAGACTTATCTATCAACGAGTAAAATGACATCATTTTTATACACTCCTAAAAAGGGCTTATGCCGGAATTGCCACTCACTCAATCGCACTGTCTTGCCTTTTTCTACAATTAAACCATGGTTTGATGCCCGCATATACTTGATTTTAATTAAAAATCCACGTCAAAAGTAATTGGAGGGAAATCGGCCTTCTATTTAGCTCATAATTTTCAAAACAATTCTAAAAAAAAATTTAATATAGCAATTTTGTTCAGCATATTTGAAGGAGCTTGCAACTGTTTTTCTAGGCTATTGATTAGGGCAACCTCCCCCCCCCACAATTACTCAATTTGCCTGTTATGTTTAAAAACTATATGTTGCCTTAAAATTAAATACAAAAAACACTATGTTTATGCTGATTGCCAATAAGACATCTCAGCAGTATCAGGGTTGCCAACTGCTGAAGTCAAAAAAGAGTGCACAAATCAAGGCCAAAAAAGAGGGCAAGTTGTTAAAAGCGTGTGCAAGTCAAAAATTTGCACGCGCACGGCTACCGCCGCGCGCGCTGCCCCTTTCAGTGTTCTGACCATTCTTACCAGGGATGGATCCAGGATTTTTTAGGGAGGAGGCACAAAATAGGTTGATGCGAAAACAAATTAGGGGGGGGGGTGCAAAATAGGTAGCTCCGACAAACTTGCGTTAGGAGCAAGTTTAATTAACGCAAACTTGAGTTAATTAAGTAAATTACACTACTTTAGACTACGCTAAGGGGCGGGGGCGCCCCCTCAACCCCCGAATCCGCCACTGATTCTTACGCCATTTACACATAATTATCAGTTATTCTTCGATCGATAAATATATTATCTTTGAATTTTTCAAGTGTATTTAAAATAAAGTTAGGAAATCAACCTGTAAATAATAATTTAGTTAATGATTATCATTATTTCTTAGCTTGAAAGCTGATGCTCTGCTTGAAATTTACAGGTGTTTATTTTGATTGCTTAGATCTTTAACTGAACTATAATTGACTGCATCCAACTTTTATTTAGAGTTTTGTTTCCATTTTTTCCAAACGTTTTGAAAGGAATATAAGAGGTCCAAGTAACTAGTCGTGAACTGCAGCTGACTTCACTGTAGTCAAGTCAAGTAACGTACCCTAGCACAGCAAAAAAAAAATGGAAGCAGAAACAGAACGGATTTATTATCCTTCAAAACAGCACACAAAATTGCGTGTTTATTGAATTTTTATTTGCATTTTATCACGTTGTGCCTCAGTGTCACTCGGCAAATTCGAAAACCGTTGAAGGAGAGGCACAAGAGTGTCCAAATCTCAAGATAAGGCAACATTTGGACTTAAGCATTTGAGATTTTCCAACGTTAGGTCATTGTACTCAGTTCGTTTGCTCATTTGTGAGCACAATTCAATAAAAAAAAAAAATCAGACAGCTCTTCTGGATGCAGTGAACCTGCTGAGCACTCAATAAGCCAGTGTTTTGCAGGCTTCTCATGAAGCACAGCGCATTTGGTCCCAACTTTATACAGTCAAGTGCAAGAAAATGAGACGGGCTTAACCGAACTTTAAATGGATCCTGTATGCGCCCTATTTCTTCCTTTTTGACAAAGCACTTGAGGAGCAACACATACGTTTGTCGCGAACTTTCCAAAAACCTGTGAATCCGTGTTCCCTCAGCTTGAAACTCTCTGTTTAGTGCATTAATCTTTTGCAAGACAAATGAAAGAAAATACTAAGTAACTTTCACAGATGAATCACGCATAAAAGCAAGAATTTGATTGGCCTTTTCTTTGGCTCCTCTATCTCCAGCGGAGTCACCTTCTTCATGATTGGTAAAGAATAAAAGGAGCGGGTTCAACTGCTCAAGGATCTAATTCAACGGAAGCTTCAAGGGTGAGCCATCGCGTACTTGAAGTCTGGAAAAGCGTATGGTTTTCCACATGACAGAAATTTTAGTAGACTTTACTTCATCCTGTCTTTTTGGGATATTTTCCACATATGCAACTACGTCACGAACAAAAATGTCAATTTATCGGGCAACTTTCTTAGCTACGAATGCAGAACAAAGAGCAAGGGAATGGCTGGTGTAGCCTAGCACAAACAAATCTGGCACATATTATTTAACAGTACACCAAGACCTTTTTGATGTCCAGTGTTAACACTCGCATTGTCAAAGCCAATCGCCATCGAATTTTGCAAAGGCATTCCTAGGCTTTCCGAATGTCCAAGTATTAGACGTTTTTGCCCTTCGGAACTGGCATCACCTACTCGCAAAAGCCTCAGAAAGTCTTCTCGCACTATATCTTTTTACTTTGCTATAAGGACCAAGACCTTCTGCCAAGATTTATCGGTAGATTCGTCAACTATTAAAGAGATATGAGCTTTCTTCAGTTCACAAGAAAGCACATCTCTTTCTGCAGGGGCAATGACGTGTCTAATTATCCCACTAGCTTTTGTTCTGACCTGATTAAAGCTTTTACAAAGTTTTAAGTCTCCAAAAGCATTTCTTAGGGCTGGGATTAAAGTGTCCATTTTTGTAATGGGAATGCCTTCCAAGACGATCCACGACATAAGCTTCAAGATTGCTTCAATTATAGACTCAGCATGTAATTTTTTGGGAAAGTCTTCATGCTGCAACATTGATGTCGGATTGTTCTGAACCCTGCTCTTGTGGAACCTTGTTCGAAGATGGCGCCTCACGTTTGCCACACACCCGATTATGCCTTTATAGCACACTTTACAGTAAGCTAGGTCCTGGCTTGATTTAATGAAAAATGATCAGAAAAAAATGATCAGAAATTAAATAAAAAAAACAAATTTTCTCAACTTAAAGTAAGCTTCACTTTACTCCCAACCCCTGGGGTATATATTTACTCACTAGAGGGGGAGGGGGGCTTGTAAACATGATTTCCGACGCAAAGGAACGTTAAATTTGGATTCATGATGCAACTCCGACTATAGAGGTAAGTTTGAACTTTACCCCCACCCCCACCCCAATATGAAAATATATACCCTGAATTGGTATATTTGGGTGAGGTGAAGGGAATTTGCTCCAAAAACGATTCTTATATTCGGAAAGAGCATAAGAAAAGGCATCGAGTGGTATATTCACTTTATTCATAGGTCAAAAATATGAACTGCTCAATATTTGCCCATTTTTCATTGTCATTTTCAATTGGCTCGAATATTTTTGGCCCTGGATTCATCATTCATTTCTGAAAGTGTCATTCACCTAACTCAACTGCTTTCCAAGATAGCAAGAAGTGTCTAAAGTCTAAACTACAATTTTAATTTACCTTTTTAGATCATTTTGATAGTATGGGTCCCATAAAAAGCAAATTCTTGGACCCCTGGGTGGTAAGATGTTAATTTCAGAAAAAATGGCTATCCCAAGAAGATATGGATCATTCACGCTTTAAAATGGTGCAGAGGCCTAAAGTCTTTGCATTATTTTATCAGTCTGAGATTAGACTTTAGTAGGTTTATTTTGGTTGTTACTTCTACATCGCCTTACTTCATGTTTCATACTCACTTTTCCATTTCCATGAAGAACAGTTGTGCCCAACAGCTTTCAACTGACTTCTATAAAACTTGATTTGAATTTACCACGTTTTCACTGGTTATCTATGCTTTGATCTACTTCTAGGTAAAGGGTTGAAAAACCGAGAAAGACGCCTGGGGGACACACCAGGCATAGGTAACGGAGATCATACCGTCTATCTGTTCTGTCTTTGGCATTTTTTTTTTTCGCTTAATACTTTTTCTATCATTATTTCATAAAAGTGTGCAGAAAAGAGTGCAAAGAGCAAATAATGGACAAAAAGAGTGCAAATCCAGTCCGTGGTGTGAAAGAGTGCAAGTTGGCAACCCTGAGCAGTATCCCAAGAACGACTGAGAGTATTATGTTCAAACTTTCGGGGCGACCTCCATTACTACTTCTGCTCTTAAAATTTAACTAAATCAAAAGATTGTAAGTGCATCCAAGCTGTCAAAGAGCATAGAAATAATTTTTTACGAATGGTATTAAGTTTCATTTTTCAGGTCAACTAGAGGGGATATAAAACTAAATTAAACACTACTATTTCTGTCCAGATTTTTAAAAGGGCGTACAAATTGCAGGCCAAACTATAAATTTTTAAAGAAAACCGAAAAGATTTAAACTATTATTTCCCTTTTCATAGGCAGCGCAATATCACTGCCTAAGTAAAGAGCAATGTGGGTACAATGTATATTTTTTTGATTTTTATTTTTTTGGTTTTAGACCAGGGCACTTCGTATCGAAGGGGTTGTCGTATGAAATTCAAAAAGGGCTCATTTGATTGGAAATTTAAAGGTTCATTTCCCCCAACTTAGTTGAAAGATCTGAAAACTATGTCTTTGAGGGTAACAAGCCCCCCAGCCAAAGGTTGTAAGTATGCCCTGGGGGCATTTAAAGTTTATATAGAAAGGGTGGTCGTATAAACTTCGGACAGGGCTCATTGAATTGCTAATCAGAAGTTCTAGTGCCCCCTTTAAGATTAAGAGTGATCAGAGGGTGGATACCCCCTCTTCACCTTTTATTTTCCTGAAGTGCTTCTGATAGAAATCTTGAGATGGCCATTTATTGTCGTAGAAACTTTTAAAAAAGTTCATTCGATTGGAAGTTGAAGGGGCTATCAAAAGCTTGAGAATCAAAATTTTAAGATAGCCATTTTGTTCAGCGTTGAACAAAATGGTCCAGAAACTATGTCTTTGAGGATGACAAACCCCTCCCCCTCCCACAGCCCTCAGAGCAAGGGTTGTAAGTTATGCAATGGAGGCTTATAAAGTTTTTATTGAAAGGGCGGTCGTATAAACTTTGGAGGGGGCTCATTGGATGGTAATCGGAAGTTCTAGTACACTTTTTAATATTCAAAGCGATCTGAGGGCGGATATCCCCCCCACACCTCGTATTTTCCTGAAATGCATCTGATAGAAATTTTGAGATGGCCATTTGTTGTCGTAAAAACTTAAAAAAAGGATTGTTCTATTGGAAATTTAAAGGGCCTTTTTTAAAAGTCAAAAGTAATTAGAGGGCAAGAAGCTCCCCCAGCTCCCCCCTCCTACACCCATCATTTCTAAAAACACATCTAATTAAAATTAGAGATAGCCATTTTTTTCAGCGTAGTTGAAAGGTCTTAAAATTATTCTTTGAGGATGAACCCCCCCCCCCGGCTCGGGACGCAAGGTTTGTAAATTATGCCCCGAGGGTATATAAGGTTTTTATGGAGAAGGTAGTCGTATAAATTCCGGATGGGGCTGATTGGATTGAAAAATCTGATGTTATAGTTCCTTTTTCAAGAGTCAAAGTTATAGAGGGCACTCGCTCCCACCTCTCCCTACATTGTATTTTCCAAAAATACATCCGATTAAAGTTTTGAGACAGACATTTGTTCAAAAATAGTCCAAAGATCATATAATAAGGCCTTTGAGGTGGACAGAACCGCCAAGAGTCTACGGGTAAGAGTTGTAAGTTATGCCTCAGGGGCATATAAGGTTTTTATGGAAAGGGTGGTCATTTGAACTGTAGAAGAGGCTCATTTGATTTGAAATGTATAGTTCTAGTTCTTTTTTAAGAGTCAGACATGATGGAGAGCAACTATCCCCCCTCCCTGATATCCTCTTTTCCCAAAACGCATTCAATTGAAATTGTGAGATACCCATTTTGTTACCAATAGTCCAAAAATCATATAACAATGTCTTTAGGGTGGACAAAATCCTCCAGATCCCATTGGCAAGGATTGTAAGTTATGCCCGGGGAATATGGCCTAAGGCTTTTATGGAAAGGGTAGTCATATAAAATTTGGATCGGATGGAGCTCATTTGATTATAAGTTGAAAGTTTTAGTGCCCTTTTTAAGAGTCAAAAGTGAATGGAGGGCAATCAGTCCCCTTCTCTCAAACCTATCATTCCCCGAAACATATCCGATCGAAATTTTAAGAGAGCTATATTGTTCAGCGTTGTTGAAAGGTCCAGTAATTTGGTCTTTGAGGGTGTCAACCTCCCTACAGTCCTCGGGACAAGGGCTATAAGTTAGGCAATTCATTCATTGTTTACATCTCGTATATGTTATTGAGAAAGTTATGCATGTTTGAACTTTACTTTCCAAGAAGACGAAGAGTATTCAGGCGAGACTTTCAGAGAGTGTTAAGGGGAGTGCTGAACTAAATAAAAACAGGTTATGTGTATACGGACTGTCAAAACGGTGCAACACAGGAATAACTAGGTATACATACATACATACATACATGCGTGTATTTAAAAACCAGTGGCCGTAAACACAAAAAAACAAAAACAAAAAACAATAAGGTAAGAACAATAATACTCAACAAATTTAAACTACAGCTATTTTCCGCGCCATTAGACTATTCTCTATAAAACAACCTAACGCAATAATTAGGTCCCTTGAAGTAGTCCCCAAAACACTTGATAGCAGCGGTACATCCCCATGAAAAATTTTATCCCTAAAATTCGCTAAACTTTGGCATCTACTCAGAAAATGGTCCATTCCGTCCCCAAACTCCCCACAGAGGAGGCAGGCACGCCTACTTCCCAAGCCATTCTCATCATAAGACTCCCAGTATCCTTTACGCAGTGGTATGCAATTTTCCCGCGCCTGCAACCAATACTTAAGGTTTCTCCACGGTAGGTTCAGCTTCAAATAAAACTCCTCCCCATACACATCTTTAATCTGTCTATAAAAATGCAGGCTACTGGACTTTTCCAGACCCGTTAGCCAAACCTGAATCTCTTGGTCCTGAAGGCGCGATTCAAACTTACCGAGGAAATCTTCAGGTTTACCTAGAGGACCCTGCCTCTCATTCCATGCCCATTATAAACCAGCATTATCCAATAGTGCGTTAACTTGTTTTAGTCATGCTGCCTTTTGGTAAAACTTAACATCTCTGTATAGGCCGCTTTCGACAGGCGGTATCAGGTAAGCGCGTAACCTGTAACCAAAACTTAATCATTTGTATAGTCCTCATATGACGTAGATCCTGCAAACGCAAATCACCCTTTAGGACCAAACTACTAAAGTTATTTTGGAGGCCTATAACACTTTTTAAATACATAAACTGCAGAGATAACAGTTGTTTTACCGTAGTAGTCCCCCACAACTCACATCCATAATGGGCAACAGGTAGGACTTTAGTCATAAAAAGGTACTTGTGCATCTTCATATTTTCATTCCCATGATATGTTTGGCGAAGTAGAGCACAAGCAGTGGCCCTACCACGTGAAATCATCAATTTAATGTGCTCGGTCCAATTCCCATTTGCTGCGACCACAAATCCCAGATATTCATACTTTGGGGTCACTTTTATTGCCTCATATTTATAAGTAAAGGAGTTATCCTGAGTTCCATTGGGCTTCCTACTTTGTAAGATGACAATCTCTGTCTTAGACGCGTTCAGCTTCAACTTCTTCGATTCTAGGTAATATTCAGTTTGATTCAGAAGAGTTTGGGGCTCCTCGGCTGATTTGGCCACTAAAGCTGTGTGTCAACGGACAGCAAAAAAGAAAATAGGGTATTCGCTAGTGATACAACTGGGGCCCATTTTATTTTGAAGGAACTCTGCAAAATCATTGATATACAGACTAAAAAGCTTCGGTGACAACGTACATCCTTCGCGAACTCCTCTGAAGGTTTTGAATGGCCTAGATACACCTTTTTTAACAATAAAAACCACAGATAAAGTTATCTCATACATGTTAATTAATAACATAATAAAAGGCCTGGGCCGGCCTATCTTAACAAGGTAACGGAATAAAATAGGTCTATTAATACTAAAAAATGCCTTTTCAAAGTACAAAAACGCGACAAAAAGCCTACCATTTCCCCTGCAATATTTTCCAATAAGTGCCGGGAGTATAAATACATGATCTGTAGTTGAATAATCCTTTCGGCATCCTCCTTGGGTCTCACTGAAAATATTTTCCTTTTCTAGCCACAACCCTAATCTACCATCTAGAACCTTTTCCAAAAATCTACTAATTCTTGGTACTAGACTTATGTTCTATCAATTGGCGATAGTTCTATCAATCTACCATGCTTCAAATATTAATTTGGAAAATTCAGAAAATAATAAGGGAGATGACCATAAAGGCAATATTTGCGTGTTGACAATATTACTGCAACTACCACCACTACTACTATCACACTATCCATTTACAGTATTGAGGGTAAATTTGAACTGTATCAAAAGACGCTATGTGCGTGTACATTGTCAAAATGACATATCTCAAGAATTGACTCGGGTATTAAGTTGGAACTTTCAGTGAATACTTAAAGGGGAAGATCATCTCACCAAAAGGCAATATGTGCACAATACCTCTAATACTACTGCTACTGCTACATTTACTACTAATACTACTACTACTTCTATTGCAACTACTTGTAGGGCTAAGAGCATTAAGATGAAAATTTCTAGAAGTAAATGAACTTACAGGTAATCGAAAGGACATATCACTAATGTCATAGCAGTGGCTCATTGTATTAAGTCAAAACTTCCAGGAATTAATGAGAGGTACTATACTGACCAAAAGGCAATAGGTTGATACTACTGCTGCTATTAATACTACCGCTATTCAATACTATCATAGGCACCGCAATAGCGCTGTCTAAGTAAAGAACGATGTCGGCAAAATGTATTATTATTTTTTTCTTTATACCAGGGTACTTCGTATCGAAGGAGTTGTCGTAGAAACTTCGTAAAGGGCTCATTCGATTGGAAGTTGGAATGGCTAGTGCCCTTTTTAATAGTCAAAAGTGATTGGAAGGCAACTAACACCCCTTCCACGCCCACCATTTCCCCCAACACATCCAATTAAAATTTGAGATAGCCATTTTGTTCAACGTAGTTGATTACCACATAGAAATTATGTTTTTGGGGAGGACAATCCCCCCACAACCTTCAGGGCAAGGGTTGTAAATTATGCCCTGGGGACATATAAGGTTTTTATAGAAAGCTTTGTCACAGAAACTTCAAAAAGGGCTCATTAGATTGGAAATTCAAATGGCTAGTGCTCCTTTTAATAGTCGAAAGTGATTGGAAGGCAACTAACACCCCTTCCGCGCCCATCATTTTCCCAAACACATCCATTCAAAATTTTGAAATAGCCATTTTGTTCAACGCAGTTGAAATATCTGGAAGTTATGTCTTTTAGCACGACACTCCCCCCACAATCAGGGCTTCAGGGCAAAGGCTTTAAGTAATGCCATGGGGGCATATAAGGTGGTTATTGAAAGCTTTGTCGTAGAAAGTTTAAAAAGGGCTCATGCGATTCTGAATTCAAAAGGCTAGTGCCCTTTTCAATAGCGAACGTGATCAGGGGGCAACGAACAATAGTTGAAAATGATTGGAAGGCAACTAACACCCCTTCCGCACCCACCATTTCTCCAAACATATCCATTCAAAATTTTGAAATAGCCATTTTGTTCAACGCAGTTGAAAAATCTGGAAACTAGGTCTTTGAGCAGGACACTCCCCCCACAATCAGGGCTTCAGTGCAAGGGCTTTAAGTAATGTCATGGGGGCATATAAGGTGTTTATTGAAAGCTTTTTCGTAGTAAGTTCAAAAAGGACTCATGCGATTCTGAATTCAAAGGGATAGTGCCTTTTTTAATAGTGAACGTGATCAGAGGGCAACTAAAACCCCTTCCACGCCCACCATTTCCCCAAACACGACAATCAAAATTTTTAGATAGCCATTTTGCTGAACCTAGTTGAAAGTTTTGGAAATTAGGTCTTTAAGAATGACCCCCCCCCCACAAGCCCTCGGGGCAAGGGTTGTAAGTTGTGCCCTGGGGGCATGTAAGGTTCTTATAGAAAGCGTTGTCGTAGAAACTTCAAAAAAGGCTCGTTCGATTGGAAATTGAAATGGCTACTGCCCTTATTAATAGTTGAAAATGATTGGAGGGCAGCTAACGCCCACCATTTCTCCAAACACGACAATCAAAATTTTGAGATAGCCTTTTTTCAACGTAGTTGAAAGTTATGGAAATTATGTCTTTGAGGATGAACCCCCACCCCCCCACAGCCGTCAGGGCAAGGCTTGTCAATTATGCCCTGAGGGCATATAAAGTTTTTATAGAAAGTAATGTTGTAGAAACTTCAAAAAGGGCTCATCCGATTTAAAATTGAAAGACCTATTGCCCTTTTTAATAGTCCAAACTGATTGAAGGGCAACTAAACCCCCTCTCACGACCAACATTACCCAATCACATCCAATTAAAATTTTGAGATATCCATTTTGCTCAACGTAGTTAAAAGTTCTGGAGATTAGATCTCTGAGGACAATAGCCCCCTTAGAGCCCTCAGGGTAAGGGTTGTAAGTTATGCCCTGGGGGCATATAAGGGTTTTATAGAAAGTTTTGTCGTAGAAACATCAAAAAGCGCTCATTTGATTGGAAATTTAAAGGGTCAGTGCCCTTTTTAATAGTCAAAAAACAATGAAGAGCAAATAGCCCTCCTCTCACGCCCACCATTTCCCCAAACACAATCAATCAAAGCTTAGAGATAGCCATTTTGTTCAAAGTAGTTGAAAGTTCTAGAAATTATGCATTTGAGGATGACAAAACCCCCAGAACCTCCATGGCAAAGGTTTTAAGTTATGCCCTGGGGGCATATAAGGTTTTTATATATGATGTTGTCATAGAAACTTCAGAAGGGGCTCATTCAATTGGAAATTGAATTGAAAAATTCTTTTGAGTATTTTCTCTTTTCTAACTTTAAGAAATCAAAAATCAATTAAATTTTAAGGAATAAATATCAGCATATGTATATTGAACTGACATTGCCGATTTTTTCAGTAGATTCATTTGAATCATTTTAAGTAAAATTCAAATTATATTCTGGCCTTTAGAAAGCTTGGGGTTTACAACCCTACTCATTTTAATTTCTGCTTGTTCTGATTTTGACGCTTATTTATTTTAATTTCTGTTTGTTTTAGTTTTCATTTATTTGTTGATACTGATTTATGGTTGTTGTATTCTTGTTAGATTATTTGATTCTCTTTTTGTTCATTTTGGTTTAATTAATTGCTAGTACTGTCAATACTACTACATCGACAACTATTACATCTATGCCTAAGGGTTTTGAAAGTGAAATTTTCAAGAAATTTTGAGGGGAAGATGAACTGAATCAGAAGCAGATGAAGATGAAGATAACTGTATCAATCTTTATGCAGGTTGTCAAAAGGGTGTAACAGCAATATCTTAGGAACGGTTTAGGGTGTGAATTTGAAACAAACAGGGCTTGTTTTGAGGGATGTTGAACTAATTAAAATAAAATATTTGCATCGTAATGCTACTGTTTTTACTCATATTACTGCTGCTGTTGCTATTATTACTACCAAAACTAAGAACATTAAGGTGAAAAATTTGGGACACGTAGAAACTCTAGGGAACTAATTTGAAACACACTATGCCCACACAGGTTGTTAAGAAGACGCATCAGAAATGCTTCAGGAACGGTTGATGGTATGTATTAAGCTGAAACTTCCAGCGTGCGTTGAAGGAGATGTTAAAGAAACCAAAGGTGCTATGCGTACACTGCTACTAATGCTGCTACAACTATTGCTACTGTGCAAGCTAAGCGTATGAAGGTGAAGTTTTTAAGGAATATGTTGGTGGATGTTGAACTAAATCAAAAGAAACTATGAGCATGATGACTTTCAAAAAGGTAGCAATGCAATATCTGAAGAGTAACTTATATTATTAATTTAGTTTATTAACTTCCTATATTATTAACTTTGATGCTACCACTAAATTTACTGTAACTAATGACGCAAAGGGTATTAAGAAGAAACTTATAGGAAACGCTAAGGAGTTTCAATTAAAGTAAAAAACTGGGTAAAGTTCTACGAAATCATATTATTGAGTTAGGAATAAAGTGAATACACCATTCGATGCCTTTTTTTATGCTGATTACGAATATAATAAGCATTTCTATCGGAAATGAATTTCAGCCCCCCCCCCCTATATAGGCTATACCTAACCTAACCCAACCTAACCTAACCCTGAATTGGCATATATAAGGGGGGGCTGAAGTTCATTTCCGATAGAAATGCTTATTATATTCGTAATCAGCATAAAAAAGGCATCGAATGGTGTATTCACTTTTGTCCTAACTCAATAATATGATTTCGTAGAACTTTACCAAAACCTGTATACATGCAGGTTTTCAAAGGAGAATATAAGCAATATCATAGACAGCACCACTTTATAATAGCTAGATATATCATTGAAACTTTTAAAGGAGCTAATTCGATTCAAAATTAAAAGTTCTGGTGTCCTTCTTAAGAATAAAAAGAGACTGGAGGGCAAGCAGCCCTTCTCTCAAACCCATTCATTTTCCAAACCCATCCAGTCAAAATTTTAACACAGCTGTTTTTGCTCAGTATAGTAGAACGGTCCAGCAACTATGTCTTTAGAGATATTAGGCATGTAAACCACCCACAATTATGCAATTAGCCCATTTTACTTAAAAACTAAATGTTCATTTAAAATAAATCAAAAGGCGTTGTGTTTATGGTTGTCTAAAAGACACCTCAGCAATATATCGAGAACGACTGGCGGTATTACATTAAAACTTTTTGGGATATTACTATTACTAGAATCTTTTGGGAATGATATTAAATTTTATTTTACAGGTCAACTTCAGAAACTATAACATAAAATAAAAAATACTGTTTGTGTCAGGATTTAAAATTGTTAAGAAAGTTTCTCGAACTCCAACATTCAAATAGAAACCCATACTATGGATTCTTATAGAAAAAACTCAATAGATGTTAAAATATTATTTTTTCCATGAAAAAGACTATGTCAATAAAAAAACGAACATAAATTAGTTTAAAAACTTTTCCGCACAGAAAGTTTTACAAAGAAAATTAAAGAGCTCCATTAAGCCAAGAATGAGCAGAAATAAAGTCAGATAATCTTCCAAGCGTAAAACCACCACAAATCACTATCAATGAATAAATGAAACCAAAAACGAATAGAAATTACAATAAATAGCCGAGCCAAACTCAAAACGAGCAAAAATTAACATGAGAAGGGTTGAAAACAGTACTGTGCATATAATTTCTATCGCAAGAGATTTCATGTCCTTGGTAAAAACATACCCAACACTTTATACTAGGCATATAATCACAGGCAGCGCAATCGCGCTGCCTATGTAAAGAACGATGTTGGCACAATATATTATTTTTTTTCCATACCAGGGCACTTCGTATCGAAGTAGTTGTCGTAGAAACTCGAAAAGGGCTCATTCGATTGAAAATTGGAGTGGCTAGTGCCCTTTTTAATATTCGGAAGTGATTGGAGGGCAAATAGCCCCCCCCCACGCCCATCATTCCCCCATACATATCCAATCAAAATTTTAAGAAAGCCATTTTGTTCAGCGTAGTTGATTTCCAGATAGAAAATATCTTTTGAATCGGACACCCCCCACAACCCTTAGGGCAAGGGTTTTAAGTTATACACCAGGGGCATATAAGAAAGATGTTGGAACAGTTTATTATTTTTTTTTCTTTAGAGGAGGTTACTTCTTACCAAAGCAGTTGTCGTAGAAACTTCGAAAAGGGCCCATTCAATTGGAAATTGGAGTGGCTTTTGCCCTTTTTAATAGTCAAAAGTGATTGGAAGACAACTAACATCCCCTTTTATGCCCACCATTTCCCCAAACACATCAAATCAAAATTTTGAAATAGCCATTTGTTCAGCCTAATTGATTTCCAGATAGAAATTATGTTTTGAGGAGGACAGTCCCCCACAGCCTTCAGGGCAAGGGTTGTAAGTTATGCCCTGAGGGCATATAAGGTTCTTATAGAAGGCGTTGTCGTAGAAATTTCAAAAATAGCTCATTCGGTTGGAAATTCAAAGGGCTAGTGCCCTTTTTAACAGTAGAAAGTAATTGGAGGGCAACTAACCCCCCTCTCACGCCCACCTTTTCCCCAAACATATCCAATCAAAATTTTGAGATAGCCATTTTATTAGACGTAGTTGAAAGTTCGTTGGTAGTTTTGGAAATTAGGTTTTTAAGGATGACAACCCCTCCCCCTCACAGCAATCAGGGCGAGGGTTGTAAGTTACGCCCTGGGGGCATATAAGGTTTTTATTGAAGGCGTTGTCACAGAAACTTCAAAAGGGTTCTTTCAATTGGAAATCGAAAGGGCTGGCGCCGTTTTTAATATTTTAAGTGATTGGAGAGTGACTAACGTACCTCTCACGCCCACCCTTTTCCCAAACACATCCAATCAAAATTTTGAGATATCCAATTTGTTCAACGTAGTTGTATGTTTTGGAAATTAGGTCTTTTAGGATGATAATCCCCTCAGAGCCCTCAGTGCAAGGGTTGTAAGTTATGCCCAGGGGGCATATAAGGCTTATACGGAAAGTTGTTGTAGAAATCATAGGCAGCGCAATTGCGCTGCCTAAGTAAAGAACGATGTTGGCACAATGTATTATTATTTTTTGTTTCCTTTTTCCATACAAGGGCACTTCGTATCGAAGGAGTTTTCGTAGAAACTTCGAAAAGGGCTTGTTCGACTGGAAATTGGAGTGGCTAGTGCCCTTTTTAATAGCCGAAAGTACTTGAAGTGCAATAGCCCCCCCCCCCCCCCCGCCACGCCCATCATTCCCCCCAAAACATCCAATCAAAATTTTGAGATAGCCATTTTCTTCAGCGTAGTTGATTTCCAGATAGAAAATATGTTTTTGAGGAGGACACTCCCCCACAACATTCAGGGCAAGGGTTTTAAGTTATGCCCTGGGGGCACATAAAACGATGTTGGCAGAATGTATTATTTATTATTTTTGTTTTCCTTTAGAGCAGGGCACTTTGTATCGAAGAAGCTGTCGTAGAAACTTCGAAAAGGGCTCATTCAATTGGAAATTGGAGTGGCTTGTGCCCTTTTTAACAGCCGAATGTGATTGGAAGGCAACTAACACCCCTTCGCCGCCCACCGTTTCCCGAAACACATCCAATAAAAATTTTGAGATTGCCATTTTGTTCAGCGCAGCTGGTTTCCGAATAGAAACTATTTTTTTGAGCAGGGCACTCTCCCAAAGCCCTCAGGGCAAGGGTTGTAAGTTATTCCTAGGGAACATATAAGGTTTTTATAAAACGCGTTGTCGTAGAAACTTCAAAAAAGGCTCATTCGATTGGAAATTGAAACGGCTAGTGCCCTTTTTAATAGTCGAAAGTGATTGGAAGGCAACTAACACCCCTTCCAAGCCCACCTTTTCCCCAAACACATCCAATAATAATTTTGAGATAGCCATTTTGTTCCACGCAGTTTACAGTTCAGGAAATTATACCTTTGAGCAGGACACTCCCCCCACAGTCCTCAGTGCAAGGGTTGAAGTTATGCCATGGAGGCATATAAGGTTTATAGAGAAAGTTGTTGTAGAAATTTCAAAAGGGCTCATTTGATTGGAAATTAAAATTGCGCTTTTTAATACTCGAAAGTGAGCGGAGAGTAATTAACCCTTCTCTCACGCCCACCATTTCCCCAAAAACATTCAATCAAAGTTTAGAGACAGCCATTTTGTTCAACGTAGTTGAAAGTTCTGGAAATTATGTATTTAAGGATGACAAACCCCCCCAGAGCCTCTAGGGCAAAGTTTGTAAATTATAGCCTGGAGGCATATAAGGTTTTTATAGATAGAGTTGTCGTAAAACTTCAAAAGGGGCTCATTCAATTGGAAATTAAGAGGGCCTGTGCACTTTTTAATAGTTGAAAGTGATTGAAGGGTAACTAACCCCCCTCTCACGCCACACCATTCCTACAAAAACATCCAATAAAAATTTTTAGATAACCATTTTGTTCAACGTAGTTGAAAGTTTTGGAAATTAGTTCTTTGAGAATGACCCTCCTCCCAGCCCTCAGGGAATAGGTTGTAAGCTATGGCATGGGGGCATATGAGGTTTTTATTGAAAGTGTTGTCGTAGAAACTTCAAAAGGGCTCAGTTGATTGGAAATTGAAAGGGCTAGTGCCATTTTAATAGTTGAACGTGATTGGAGACCGACCAACGCCCCTCTCACGCCCACCATTTCCCTAAACACATCTAATCAAAATTTTGAGATAGCCATTTTGTTTAACGTAGTTGAAAGTTCTGGAAATTAGATCTTAGAGGATGACAACCACCCTAACAGCCCTTAAGGTCAGGATTGTAATTTATGCCGTGGGGCATATAAGGTATTTATAGAAAGCGTTGTCGTTTCAAAAAGGGCTCATTCGATTGGAAATCGAAAAGCCTAATGCCCTTTTTTAGTAGTCGAAAGTGATTGGAAGGCTTGGCATTTCTATAGTAAAGATCGATGTGGGTATAGTGTATTATTTTTGTTGTTGTTGTTTAAACCAGGGCACTCCGTACCGAAGGAGTTGTCCTAGGAACTTCGAAAAAGGCTCATTCGATTGAAAATAGAAAGGCCTGATGCCCTTTTTAGTAGTCGAAAGTGATTGGAGGGAAACTAATCGCCCTCCAACGCCCACCATCTCATTTTCCCATTATGTTTAAAAACTAAATATTGCCTTAAGATTAAATCCAAATGCACTGTGTTAATGCTAATTCCCAATAAGGCGTCTCAGCAGTATCCCAAGAACGACTGAGGGTATTATGTTTGAACTTTTGGGGCTACGTCT
Organism: Artemia sp. Kazakhstan ARC1039; assembly: GCA_029168905.1. Taxonomy (NCBI): domain Eukaryota; kingdom Metazoa; phylum Arthropoda; class Branchiopoda; order Anostraca; family Artemiidae; genus Artemia; species Artemia sp. Kazakhstan ARC1039. The sequence goes on along the minus strand of JAQQPU010010570.1, from coordinate 12,559 downwards.
GCTCTTAAAATTTAACCAAATCAAAATAGCGTAAGTGTATGCAAGCTATCAAAGAAATTAAACAGATTTTTTGCCAATGGTATGAAGTTTTCCATTTCATGTGAACTAGAGGAGGTACGAAACTAAATTAAACCCTACTATTTGTGTCCAGATTTTTGAATGAGTGTATTTTGGTAAAAATTGCTGAAAATTTTTCTCCAGTATACAAATACCAGGCCAAACTATAAAATTAAAAAAAAACGAAAATATTTAAAGTATTATTTTCTTTTTCCCTTAAAAGACTGTGTCATTTTAAAACGAACAGAAATTAATTAGAAAAATATCTTCCACAAAAGAATTTTTTCAAAGAAAAGTAAAGAACTCCATTGAACAAAAAATGAGCAAAAATAAAGTCAAATAATCAACCAAGCATGAAACTACCACAATTCAGCATCGATAAATAAATGAAACTCAAAACGAACATAAATTACAATAAACAACCAAGTCAAACTCAAAACAAGCAGAAATTAACATAAGTTGGGCTCAAAACCCCTATGCCTTCCAAAGGCCAGAACAAAATTTGTACTTTACTAAAAAATACAAATGTATGTGCATTGTCAGTTTAATATACATATACTGATATTTAGTAATCACAATGTTAATATTATCTGATTTACTGAAGTTATAAAAGTAAAAACATTTATATTTTTTCAGTAAATTGCAAATTATGTTCTGGTCTTGGGAAGGCATAATTGTTTTGAGCCCAACTTATATTAATTTCCACTCGTTTTGAATTTGACTCGGTTATTTATTGTAATTTATGTTTCTTTTGGGTATTTTTTTCAATTTTATTCAATTTATTCTCAACTTATTTTCATTTTGTTCTGATTGTCGTAACCAGATTTGAGTTTATGTTAGATTTCATTATATGCCTTTAATCAGACATCAAATCTTCTATTGGTCTTAATAATTTGAATTAAAGTCAAGTAGTTGTGGGCTTGCAGTAAGACATGTCGAATTGTAGAAAAAAAGGGAGAGGGATGGGGCCCAAAAAATCTTCTTCTATTTTATTATGCATGTGTTTGAAATGAAAATAGAGCACATTAAAAGTCTATTTTTTTACTTTATAGAACAGTAGCAGTATCACAAGAAAAATGAATTATGTTATTGTAGATTAACATTGGTGAATTACCAACAACAACATCAACTCAAGGATCAGATAATCTTATTGATACTACAACAATATTGCCCCCGCTGACGGAATTTCCAGATGAGGGTTAAGTTATTGACTTACCGTCTATTGACAATGAATTAGAATGGCACAGGGATTTTTTAAAAGAATTTTTTTATGATTTAGATAACCTGGATGACTTGACCTCCGACATTGAAATAGAAATGAGAAATCTTTCAATAGATGTCATACCGACCAGTACAGTTCAAGAAAAAAAATATTCCTGTAAGTAAAATTTTCATGACTGATCAACTCAGTCCCGGTACACTGGAGGTTATGCTCAGTGAGTTGGGCAATTTTACACCACGCTCAGTCCCTTTTATTGAGGTTGAAGGTGAACAGAGTGGTGCTGGCATTGAAATCTCACCACGGCCAACAATTATATTACCATATTTTTATTTATCAAACTATACCTTGCACAATATTGATGTTTACACAGCCGTATATGGGGATCCGTTTAATTCATTGATGTCGGGGGACATTGTAATAGATGCCTTGGGTATTATAAATTCCTACGTGAGCAAGATTCAGGCCCTTCTTCAACAACAGATAAGGGAGTGGGGTGATAGAGACAGTTTAAAAGCTTCAATAGCACTAAAATTGTTTTATTTAAATCAAAATATGGGCGAGGTTTATTCAAAGTATGTACATACTGAGATGCTAACAAATCAACCGCATTTGGAAATTTATGAAGATATACTTATGGAATGGGTCAGTAGTATAGTGACTAAATTAGATAATTATAATGAGAGGGGCTAGGGGGGCAGAGATTTTCTTTATAGAGAATTTAAATGTAAACATATGTAAATTAAAAAAAAAATTATTTTAAGAAGTGGTTGGAGGGCGGGGCCTTGATCTATAGTTTTAAAATATCATTCATATTTGGAAGGGTGTCGAGGTATGCAACGAATCTGTTTCAATACAAGGCTGCTGTGTTTTAAATATGCTTTCCTTATCGCAGCCTTCCGACCTGTACAAGATAATGCTTCTAAGAGAAAGTTGGACAAATGGGCCGCTAATGGGGGTGGGGAGAGGTCAAAGTTTCCTAAAGCAGATTTCAATTGTTTAAATGGTCAATATCCAGTAACACTCAAGGGGAAAGATATTTCTGAGCGGGCTAATGAACATTTAAAGATGGGTGTCATTGTTTTACAATACGAAACAAAATTTGAGGAGGCGACCGCAGTGATAAAAAGGAGGTTATATTTCCAGTGAGAGCTCCGTCCATTGAATCAGTGAGCATTGGGTATGGCTTCTATTTACACCTCCCTCAGATCCTGATTTCAATTGGAAATTATAATCCAATTAAAGATATTAGTAGAGTTTTATATGAGGGTAAAAAGGGGCGTTGGGTGTATGCTACTATTGTCCAACATGTCTGTCCAGATTTTGTAGTGATTTAAACCTAAAGCAATCACATGAGACACTGTAAAAGTCATGGGTAACAGTTTGGAGAAACGGTTAGCGGTGACAAGGCGATCTTGAGTTTTAGAAATTTCCAGAATTCACTCTTACAGAGTAATAAGATCGTTTTAGAATGCAAAGCTAACCTCACAGATGTGTACGATTCATCAAACCCAAATCGTGTTAAAGAACATGAAGCTATTTGAGTCTCTTACGCCCACGCCTAAATAGACTCTTGTAACACCATGCAAGTGCTAGATGTAGTTCAGATCTTGGGTGGGGTAGATTGTATGAGCACAACCTTGACTAATATTATTATGACTTGACTAAACTAACCTTTACTGAACATACCAGCAAATGAGGCAATTTCTCGGTTGCGCCATAAACATTATTCAATGATTCTATCACCAGAGGACAGGCTGGCAATTAAAAATAAGAAAATATGTTGGGTTTTTAAGGGAGAATTTGATGAGGATAAAAAGGGTAAGGGGAAATGGGGCAAGAAGAAGGTACTCAACCCCCCTCATTTGCGGCCGAAAATTTCATTGGGAATTTTCCCCAAAAGTTTGTAACTTTCGGGGGGTGGCCCATCAGTCATGTAATATAAACTATAGTCAGCAATATTTTATACCTGTTTTTATGCACAACTCCAATTATGATTTGAAGTTTATTTTACCAGCGTTGGCACGTATGGAGAAGGATGGAGTGGTATATGATGTACGGGTAGATGGTTTGTTTTCCTATAATATCAAACTCAAAGCATCTGAGAGGTTGCTGCTCTTAGAATTCAAATGGAAAACAGTAGATAGTGGTCATACTTGCTTGAAAAAAAAAATTTTAGACTCCTTTCATTTTTCCCCAAATCCCTAAGAAATTTGATTCAGGTACAGAAAAGCGACAATTTTGATAGTTTTCCCTCCTTAAACATAGATTTCAAGATGTTGAAATGTATGATTTATTAAAATGTAGGGAAAAATACGCATAACAACTCCATCTCGAGGCTAAATGAGGTGTCATTACTGCCTATCGAAGCGTTTCATAATTCACTTGCTGATAGTCAGTGCACCACTGCCAACTATGAATTTGCAAACAGGGTCTGGGCAAAGAGAGTATGCAAAAATGGGTGGGATTATTGCAAAATGATTGACTCTGTTGAACATTATCTGTAAGATCACGGATAAAATCTTTTTGGAATCTGGGTTGGATTTGGGTTTATTTTTCAAATAAATCCAAACGGTGATGAAAAACCCAAATGATGAAACTCAAATCCTCATTTGGTGATGGATTTAATTCTAAAATCAGCAAAGAAGAAATAGGTCGGATCAACGACAAGGACCAGCATCTATTTTTAGAAAGATAAATGAGGGGTAGATATGTTTTCCACGAGGACTGTATATTGAAAACTGATCCGACTGGAAAGATAGCACCGGTGAAAAGTCTGTGCCTGCACATCTATGCATGCACAATTCATACGGGGACTTGATGTTTTCGTCATTATCGAACCAAACTCTTGGCTGATTATTAATGATTTAGCTGAGTCCATTGAATGGTCTCAGGAAATACTACAAATCTTTACTATTCGTTCATATCATGAACAGATTTGCCTTATTCTAGTTCTAAACGATCTCTTTCATCAGAGTAAATGTATGAGAACACTTGCTTTGAACTGTACCTACTATATCATTTACAGAGTCGATCGTGATTCAAGCTCTCGAATAACTCTCAATAAACAAATATATCCTGGTAGTCCAAGATTTCTAATTTTAGCGTACAATCAGGCGACAAATAAACGCTATGGCTACATTTTATTGGATCTCAATCAAAATACAACCGAGGATTTGGGTGTAGTTACAGATATTTTTGACAATGAAATTAGAGTGTATCTTCCCGTGAACAGTAGAAAAGCTTATTAGTTGCCATCATGACACTGAAAAAACTACTTGAAAATAGACATTTATTTTCCATTCTAAGCACTTCAAAACCATCACTTAGGAAATCCGTACTCAAACAAACAATTGACAAGAAACTCATTAATCTAATATCTGAACTTTGTTTAAATTTAACCGAGGATAATGTTAAACTGCCAGAAGTTATCAAGCAACCGGCAGAGTAACATCGTTCAATTGTATGTACGTTGGCTTGCAAAAAGAAAGGAAAGTATTTTAGAACAAAACGTCTTCTCCAAGCGAGTGGTAGCTTTTTTACACGTTTACTGCCAATAATTCCAGGACTTTTAAACAATTCTCTCTAGATGGCTACACCCTACAAATTGACCCCAATAGAACTCACTCTTTCACGAATGGAACACTTTGAAGACAATCTAAGTAAATTCATTAATGATGAGAATAATGGTGACGATAAAAACTACTTTTACTTCAAGAAGCACTTTGACGAGGAGACAAACATAAACCGTATCGTGTAAAACCAGTCATTTAGTGTCGTTGAATCGCAAAAAAGAAACATCTCTTCAAGATTCTGCTGCTGCTGGAACAGTAGTACAATCAAAGAAGGAGGATTTGAATTCAATAGTTTCAAGTATTGGAAGTCTACTGCCACTATCATATCGTGATTAAAGTAAAAGAAACTTCACGAAAAGTCTTATTAGCAATAAACAAATTCTAAAGAAATTAAAAGAACATAATCCATCACCATCATCAACAACATTAAAACAAGAAAAAACAGATGAATATTTTAAATCAATCTTGGAAAATACTAGCAAACTTAGTAGAAACATTGATGACACCGGTGTTAGCTAGACAAAAGCGAAGACGTATTGATATCAACTCATCGTTGTCACCACCCGCCAGTATGCAAAAGGATAGCGGACATTACACTACGTGTTTGCGTTCAAAATGGTTGAAGTTTTGAAACTTCTTTATGAAAATATTCGCGAAGTGGAAAGTTTAAGTTCCCCCACTATACTTTCTAAAGTCGCTCTAGTTGGCATCAAAAGTGCCCAAGAGTATCTACAAAATGAATCAAGCTACACTCTACATTGAAACCAAAGGGGTTCATGGTAATCATTATTGAAAAACTAAAGGCTTTTTCCCACTGCATATAATGCAGGCAGATCTCTTAACTCTAGATGAGATTCAAAGGCGTTAAAATACACCCTACAAATATATTCTACTTGCAATCAGTGTCTATAGTCACTATACATATGCCATTCAATTGCGAACAAAAAGAGGTGTTGAAGTTGCTCAGGTTATAGAAAGTATTCTTGAACATGATTGCTATAGAAAAATTAAAACGGACCGTGGTAGTGGATTTGTTAATCCACATGTAGAAATAGTTTTATTGAAATATAATACAATGCTCTATGATAGATGCACAGGCCGAACGATTGATGAGAACTATTCGAATTTTAACTTCAAGATATAGTACATTGAAAAATGAGGCTGCTTTTATTCATGATTTAGATAAAATCATCCAAATTTATAATCAACAACCTATTCGATCATTTTCCAACGTTAGCCCTCAAGAAGTTCATCGAGGAGATCAAAATATACCTGACACTTTTCTTAAACAATATTTCAAAGAAAAGGTTGTGAAGAAAAAATTCAATGTTGGTGTTACTGTTCGAAATAATAGAACAACTAATATGTTTGAAAAGGGTAATCACTTATGGTCCAATATTCTTTTTAAAGTGTCAAAAGTCCTATACAATAAACCCATAACTTATCGTCTACGAGATACCAAAGAGGAAGAGATTCTTAGTGGTTTTTATGACTATGAGTTACAAAAAATTAAAAATAATAGTTAAATCTACCAAATTGAAAAGAAATTAAAAACTTGTACACACAAGGGTAAGAAAAAGTTGCTTTTTCGTTGTCTTGGATATAACTCTGATTTTGATTCTTGGGTTGGTTTTGAAGACATAAGCAATGCACAATTCTTTCTATGGGACTTTCATGTCCAATGTATCCGATCCACTCTATTATTATTTGACTGAAATAAGTGATTTTTGGACTAAACTCTCCCCTGCCATCAAATTTGAAGGTAGATATGAAGTTGTTCTCGTCAATTGTATTATCAAGAATACATATGATGTTCTAAGAAAGGATACCCCTTCTGAGATTAAAATAAGACCCTTTGGCTTTGGTGATGATGGTGGGGTGGTAAATTTTGACTCTGATGATAACCCTATTGCTACCATACCCTACAGGGAATATAATAATATGCATGAGCTGTGTCGAGTTATCAACAAAAAATTGCAAGTAAAAAAAGGGTGGTTTCACTTTCAACTATTCGACAAAACACAGGAAAATTTATATTACCAATCCATTTGAGAATAAAAGAGTTTTCCTTAATCAGAATTTACGTGAGGTTCTCGGTTTTAAAGATCGTATTATTAAAGCAGAAAATTTCAGTGGCAAGAAACATATTATTTATGCAGACTAAGCACCTAGTTTCTCCTTGGACAGTTGTATATTTATTTACAGTTCATTTGTGGAACCGTCGAGGATTGGTATTTCAAATTTTCCCCTTTTACGTGTTTTAGGGAAAAGTGGTATAAAAATACAATGTTCACCACTACAAATATAAGACATCGCCAGTATGTTCCCGTAAACACTTCGTATTTGGAATTCTGTCAGTTAACACCAAGAAGTGAACTCGGATATATTTTAGCTATAACAAAGGGTTAGCGTGTCATTACATGTCATTTTCGACCCGTTGCCTAAGATGAATAATAGAAGAATTTCATTTGTCTGTCTTGACATTGACTGTTATGTTGGTGCTCTGAGTCCTCGTCAAATAGGTCATGGATTGGACTATTAGAAGGGGCGTAATACAATGTCTGGCTATGGTCTTGGTAGTTGGTTTGCTAGGATATTTTCATCTGTGCTACCCCTGGCCATAAAATATATTGTACCTGCTGCAACACATTTTTCTGCCTCAACACTACAGGACTGGGGCTTGGGTGAAAATTTCGACGAGAATCTTAAGGAAAATATTAGATCTTTAGCGAGAGCTGTAGGCGAACAATTATAATCTCAGCAAAATGAAAAGGGATTAAAAAGGGTGCGTCATCGTCATTCATTCATCTTTCTCTACCAAGGTGGGAAGCAAAAGACATCAACAACGACTTTGAAGAAAAAAGATGAGCAATAAGAAGAAAATGATTGTTAGATCAAAGAAGGATTTTTTCTCTGAAGATGACCTATATCCCCCACAAAGAATCGCGTCCGTCAATCACCTCGTCATTGAATCTATTCAATACTGAAAATGTTTTTGTCAGTGTCAAGTATGGCTACTATGAACAATTTCATCCTCAACAACCCCTGTCAGAAAATATACACTTTCAGATTTTTTGCAATGAAGATTATTTCATCGATTTATCATCTACATTTATTTATTTAAATGTGGTGGTGAAGAAAAAGTCTGACAATCTCCCATCGCTACCGACGGTCTATCATATGAAAACTGTATCCTAAACAACTTGTTCAAACAAATTTATGTATTCATTAATGGAAACTTGGTGAGGGCTAGCAATATTTTATCAAACTATGTAAGCTACATACAATTTATGGTGATGACTCCAAAGTCATACAAAGAGTTGAAAGGACAGGCACTGGGCTATGGATATACATCGAATGTTTATACTGATTGTGAGTTAACTGCAGCAGTGAGCCAAGATCATCATTTGTTTGGAAAATTAAATCGTGGAATATTTAATATATTTCAATGGTTGCCTCCTAATGTTAAAATTGACATGAAGTTGCAACTAGCTCTCATTTTAAGAAAAACACGTACTGCAGCACCTTATGCAAATCTCAATATTACTTCAACAATTCTTCATGTTTGAAAAAAATAGGTCATGAGCTCTGTTGCATTGGCAGTGGAAAAACTGAGAGCAATCGGTAACAATATTAAACTTCTTGTTCCCCATACTGTCACCAATCAACGTCACATTGCCTCTGATTCTCTTAGTTATACCAATTCGTCATTTATCAATGGACAAATCCGCTCAAAACTCGCTTTAGCCTTTTTGAAGAGTGCTAGTGCCGCTGAATCCTGGACCGCATCCCCCCATGATTTTAATTTTTTTGGCTTATCTAGCTTTGTGTGCAAGGTGAATTTCTCATTAGAAAAATCATGGTCTTAAAATTCTAAGATAGTGTGTTGAAAAGCAAATCCACAATACCATTTTGCCTTGTTTCGATTAATATGTCAATAAATTGTGTAAATGTGTTTGGACCACGACGTAAAAGGTTCATACAATAGTCCAATGATGGAGAATCATTTTTCATTTTATCGTCAAGTATTTTTCGGGGACATATTTTCCTTTGAAAAGATAACTCCAGTAGATCATTCTCTAGAATCAAATATTTTCCCATAATCACAAGATTCTGTATAATTTTCTCAAGTTCAGTCATTTTTTCAATCATCACACTCTCACAACCAACTTAGACTAACTAGGATTCTTTCTACTTCAAGAATATTCGGCAATTTACTATAAAATATATTTTGGATTTAGAAACATTTTTATTATATATAATTACAACAATAAAAATCACTGATACAACTTATTCTCCTCAATATATTTCACTATTGTATTTAAAGCAGCTTTAAGTTTTTTTTTATAGGCTCTATATCGAGTTCCGCTGCATAGCATAACCGTTCCTCCAATTTAAATTTGGTTAATGCTATCACGAATCTTGCAAACATATCATCCCATTCAAGGGTTAGTTGGGATCCTCTTGTAATTTCTACAGCTACGTTCGATAGTCTCGTCTTTGCATCATTGCTGCTACCAGCTCCACTATCAACTTCCAATAGTGTCAACATAGCACTCATTTTTTCTAATATATTGTCAAATGATACAGTATAAACAAACTGTTCTCTCTCCAGATTCGATTCTCTTACTAATATGAATTACAGTGCAAATCACTCCTTATTTTGAATCGGGTTACTATGGCCTCATAGCAATGGTATCTTGCAAGTACTAATCATGAATAAATTATAACTCATGAGTATCTATCAAGGTGCTTTTGACCTCTAAACTGTTCGTCTAGTATTGTATATCATTATAGTCCAAGTATAACAGGTACGGTAGGTTTTTACGATCTAATTCCATACCTAGTTCCAAATGTAACGCGTTTGGTAGGTTTTTACCAAGGACATGAAATCTCGTGTGATAGTACTTATATGCCCACTACTGAGAACCCCCAGGTATTGCCAAGACCAGAGCATAATTTGCACTTTACTGAAAAGCCAATACGTTTTAATGTTTTCGCTTTTCTTACTTTCATAAATATAAACTTATTGAAAATTTAAGGAATAAATATCAGTATTTGTCTATTATACTAACAACCCACCATGAATTGTTTTTTTTTCTTTTTTTCAATAAACTGCAAATTATATTCTGGTCTTGAGAAGGCATGGGGGTTATCAGCTCTACTTGTTTTAATTTTTGCTCATTTTGAGTTTGACTCGGCTATTTATTGTAATTTCTGTTCGTTTTGAGTTCATTTATTGATTGAAAGTGATTTGTGGTAGTTTTACGCTTGGAAGATTATTTGACTTTATTTCTGCTCATTCTTGGCTTAATGGAGCTCTTTACTTTTCTTTGTAAGACTTGTTTTGTGGCAAAACCTTTTTGAATTAATCCCTGAAAAGACTGTGTCAAAATAAAACGAAAAGCGATTAAAAAACTTTTTCCTCAAAATAAGTTTTTCAAAGGAAAGTTAAGAGCTCCATTAAACCAAAAATGAGCCAAAATAAAATCAAATAATCTACCAAGCGAGTAAAAAATAACCGAGCTAAATTCAAAACGAGCATAAATTAGCATTAATAGGGCTCCAAACCCTTATTCCTTCTATAGGCCAAAACATAGTCTGTACTTTACTGAAAAAATTGAATATTTTCACTTTTATAATTTCAATAAATCAAACATTATTAACAGTTTAAGGAATAAATATCAGCATATGTATATTAAACTGACAATGATCTTTATTTTTTTTTTTCAGTAAAGTGCAAATTATATTCTGGCCTTGGGAAAGCTTAGGGGTGTTGAGCGCTACTAATTTCAATTTCTGCTCGTTTTGAGCTTGACTCGGTTATTTATTGCAATTTCTTTTCGTTTTTGGTTTCATTTATATATCGATGCTGATTTGTGGCGAAGTAGCTAGCACACTCGTCTTAAAATCCTTTGTACATGAGGACCGGGCTTCGAGTCCTGGTGGTGCTGGTTATTTGGTTTGAAACGGGGTCAATGGCGGACTCTGCGAGCTCAGCCAAAGTCGACCCAGCTCTAGAAGGGTGACTGGAGAAATCTAGGGAAGTTAAACAGGAAGGGTGTGCGAAAGCACAGGATGGTGTTCTCCCTCCATTCCCCTTCCTGGCTGAAGGGCCACGAAACGGAGATCAGCACCCTAGGTATGGACTGTAAAGTTCAATGACGTATCTTTACATTGCTTTTTAAGGCTCTTTAAATTTTAGTTTTCTTTTATGTTTTGTGTCGAGGAGTTCTTTAATTACGAGTTCATTATTTTATTACTTTCTTTGTTCATTTTTTCTTCTGTTTCGCTGAGGACGGCTAAACAGAAAAGTCCCAAGCCCGTGTAATTACATCAGCTATATTCTCATTAAAATACGTGAGCAGAATAACGTAATATGTTATTTTGTTAACGCATCTAGTAAAATTCGCGAAGTCACGGTTTTTTCTACACGGTATCTAGAACACCCACCCAATTTGCTTTGGTTGTTTTAAATAATACTGTCTTAGCCGACTCTACGAATAATTATTAAAAATCAGACTTTGACTAGACAAATTTTTCGTGACGAGGGAGGGTCGAATACTTATACCTATGTGGTATAACGCCCAATACTTTTGGGTCTGTACTTCCCCATGTATTATTAAGTTGGGCATAATTCTTGATGACTAAAAGGATTTAGTAGATACTTTGTAATAATTGAGACAGGTGACTGCACGTGTCGGCAATTTCTTTTTTCTTTTTGTTTTTTTGTTGCAGTTGCTAGTCTTAGCAAATTCGGGATGCTGGTGTTCTGGGATAATGAATTTAAAAATGACATTAATTCTTTATGTTGCGAACATTTTCTTTTGCAAAATATTGGGATTCTACAATAAAAAATTGCAAGAGTGAATGAAGAATCACTAATTAATTATACGAGAACACATTTTTTTATTATCTAATTCTATTTGTTTTTCTTTTCTGCAGCTGCTATTTTTGGTGCGGTTTGATGTTTTCTAGGAGAAAGATTGTCAGAAGAAAGATTACAGATGCATGTCTAGGACCATCAAATTAATGGTCCTAGGAGATAGCCAGAGGGATCAGTCAAATTGAAATTAAAATTTCTAATGCCCGTTTCACCGACCAAAAGATTGGAGGGCAACTAGCCCCTGATGCATGCGGCTTTTTCCCAAGAGACTTTTGATCAAAATTCTGAAATAGTATTCGATTCAGTTTAGTTGAAAAGCCCAATAACTATGCCTGTGGGTATGACATAACTTCCACAGTCCCTGAGAAAATAGCTGTAATTTATGCAATTTGGCTATTATTTACACATAGTATTTGTCATTGGGAAACGTAGAGAAACTTTCAGGGGAATTTTCTACGGAGTGATTTTCTATGGAAGAATTTTCGTTAGTGAGGAAAGTTTTATTGAAGAGCACAAAGGCTGAGGGCTGAGCAAGGACAAGCCCCCCACATGTACGGGCTACTTTCTGTTCCTTTTAAGTTTCAATGCTGCTCCTGACTTTCAGGTGTAAAAACTTGCTATTATTTTATTTAATTTTCATAAAGAAATAAACAATTCCTTCACGATATATTTAACATCCCGAATTGATTCTTTCTACCTATCAAACATTTTCGTCTTCTCCTTGAGATTCCTTCGAAAGAGCTTTCGCTTTGTATTTTCCATTTGATTTTCTAATGGTAATCAGCTTCCATATTAACCCCTTCCCTCCACATCATTGACTTA
>JAQQPU010010569.1:0-29829 GCA_029168905.1 Artemia sp. Kazakhstan ARC1039 | reverse complement strand
AAGTAAGAAAAATAAAACGAATTCTATATAAAGATTCTGGTGAATTCTCTCCAGTAAAATTTCACCCGGAAAGCTCACCCAAGGAAACTTTCCTTCCAATAGGAAATTCTCCCAGTAAAAGACCCACCACAAGACCCCCTCCCCCCCCCAAAGAAAAATCTGTGTACTTCCCGATAACGAATACTATATGTAAACTTTAGGCAAATTTCATAACTTGCAGGCTGTGACTCTTTGAGGGGCCACTTCATACCTTAAGGCATAGCTACTGGAACTTTCAACTCTTCTCGACAAAATGGCTATCTCAAAATTTGATTGTAAGACTTTGGGGGGGAGGAGATGTATGGGAGGGGGGATAGTTGCCCTCCAATTTTTGGTCACCAAAAAAAAAAAAAAAAAAAAACACGCATCTGTGACTTTTCTTCTGGCAAAAAATACAAAATTCCACATTTTTACACATTGGGACTTGGAACCTCTACAGTAGGGTGCTCTTATGCACTGAATCTGATAGTGCGATCCTCAATAAGATTACTTGAATTTTGAGGTATGTTTCCCCCTTTTCGAAAATCAGGCAAATTTTCTCAGGCTCGTAACTTTTTATTACCACGAACTACTTGACAGGGACAAGTCCATATACTACTTCCTCTCAGTTTTTGAATATACCGAAGCAATATTTTACTATCATGTCGCCTGGTTCCATCTTTCAAATCCTGAGCAATTTTATAATAAATAACAGTTTTATAATAAATTTTATAATAAATAACAGCTGATAAAAATCAGCAGAACACGTATTTCTGCTGATGACGACCACTGTATATGTGATCAAAATATCCAGTATATTTTTTAACTGTCTAATATAAGGATTTATCCCTATTTGAACTGTTACTTATGGTCATGGAAAGGCAGTGTAGTCTTCAATATTATCTGTGCAACTTTATCTTTAACCTCCATTTTACACTTCCTTATTTTTACTTTAATACGTTCTCTACTTCCCGTGTTTCTCTTTATTTGGGATCTATCGCTCCAAAACTTTCTGTACTAACCCCTCTTCTTTTCTACCAAGCTAAAAGCGTTTTTGCTAATACCCCTAGCTGCGTTTCTAACTTTCGGCCCTAGAAACTTCGCAACCTATTCTAACTACATTCTAACTCCACCCTTTATGTTACTTCGCAACTTATTTTGGTAAAATTACTCAATCCATCTTCTACATTGCCAAATATTTAACTCTTCAGATTCATATTCAGGTGTTTCTCAAAAATTCCGCTTAAATTCTCATCTTGGGGCCTAACAACGTCACAATTTTCTAGAAGATAGTTACCATTCCTAACCATATATACACATATTATGTATTTGGTGAACTGCTTAGGTTTTTCTTCCATGAGTGTTTCTAGCAAAGATTACATTAAGTGGTTAAAGAAGGCTTAACCAATTACTTAAGTTTACGTTACTATTAACCATTTTTGCCACCACTCTATGTAGCTTCTTACCTGCTTGATCGCGTATTGCAATGCTTTTTCTTATTATTTGCTATCTTTACAAGTAACATATGTATGGTAGATACCGCAGTATCATATTAGAATGCAGTCAAATGTGAATTATCAAGCGCATCACTTTTCTAACAAATCAGTCTTGAACATAAAAATTCAAGAGTAAAATATCCCTGCTTTCGAACCTGCGAGACACTCCAGAAGCAAATATTCTCGAGCCGATCACCGCGCCGTGTTGTAAACATTCGTGCATCTCTTTTTTTTACATTCTACATTTATTTTCTCTTTTTTAGCAGAAAATAGGAATCGTTTCCCAAACAGTATGGTTTTGGAATATACATTCTGAAAGAATGAGGGCCGAGAACCGATGTTTGATTGTAATGTAATCAGGTTACACCTTTTTTCGAAGAAGGTCCAAAATATGGTTAACAGTTCAAACAGTAGCCTATCTCAAATACTGAGTAATTTTTTTCGATACGTTTATTTGCAAAGTAAAAGCAGAGTGTTTCCCACAAAAAATTACGAACTGTGATAAAAAAAATGGCACATAAAAATTACACGCTTGAGATCACAATCAATAGCTCTTTACATTTAAATTTCGATATAAAAGAAAGCGATAAGAAAAGAAAAATACGCAGCAAGCATTATGTATTTACAAATATTTATATATATATATAATACAAATTGTCGATACATTTTAAAGCTATGTACTTAAAAGGAACAAAGTAAACAAGTCACACTATAATCAATAGGTCCGTATCCACGGAGAGGACTGTTGTTTAGTTTGGCCCCTTCTCCCTTGAAGCCGTTTTTCACTCGCAAATTGATTTTGAAAACAAAAAACTGGTATTTCTACAAACTGGAAGAAAAAAATAAAGGCCAGGGAAGCCATTCAAGCAATTCAGGCCTTAATCATACCCAAGGCTATTTAACAAAGTTCAAAAGAATATTGTTGTTGATTTTTTACTACCCCTTATGGAAGAAATCGTTGATCTGGGCCTGATAAATGAGGAGACATATTTTTCCTAAGCTCGAGCTGATACACAGTACATTTATAATATTGGGATTCTGAAATCGTAATTTTATTTCTGATTCTGAATTTTTTTAATTATTTTGGGACAAGTACGTCTTACCATTTTTGTTTTTGCAGCTGTTAATTCGTGTAAACAAACACTGATTTAGTTTTTTTTTATTGATATTAGTTAAAATAATTCCATAATTAACATTCACTCTAACCTTGAGTTTACATTTTTCTGACCACTGGTAATTCTTGCTAGAGATTTTGTATAAATTTGTCGAACTTTGGCAAAAAACATGTAAACAGGCTTAAAGAGAATGAAATTTATTCTACTTAAGCTGTCAAAGCATTCGGTTTTACCATAAATTAAACCTAATTTTTCTGTCCTGAAACCCTCCAGATACATCCCTCCCCCCTTGAAACCCTTCAGCACTTTTTTGAGTGCCAAAAACCTTAATTTTTGCCAGGAACCCCAAGCAGCATTTTGGGTGCTGTTATAGCGGCAGACTATCTTTTGCATAGAACTTAGAGGAGAAAAAAACAACCAAAAGTATCACAAAGAAGCTTTACATTGGAAATTGTTATGTCCAGTGCCATTTTTGTCCAAATTGTGGCCCCAAAGCCTCAGGCAGCCCAGTAGTGCCATAAAATCAGTTCATTAAGCATTATGAACTTAAATTGTATAGTTTTTGGAATATTGCATTGTGTCTGGCCCTAATGGACAAGCACTGATAAACTGGTTACAAATCAGTAACTAATCTACGTTTAATTTTGAGTTATTCATACACATATTTATTAGGTAATTCATATTAGTATAAACTATGATCTACAAAATATTTTATTATGATTTAACTTAAATTCATATTTAACAAACCGAAGGTATAAAGGATGTATATAGCATTCCTCTTTTATTTAGTTTAGCAAACCCCAAATTTGGCACCCTAAGCTATCATTTTTCCGTCAAAAACCTTTTCTGTCTGAACCCACTTCTTTTCATTTAGTTTTAAAGCATTACTTGCACCATAATTCCAAAACAAAAAAAAATTATCTGCATTATTTTACTTTTCACTGTTTCTTTGACCACATGACCTTTCTGCAGACTGTTTAGTTCAAGATCACAAACACAAAATCAATTTCAATGGCACACAAATTCAGTTATTCCTTGACTAGATAAAAAAAAAAACACAACAAGCATGTCACATAGAAACAGAGGAATGTCATTGTCAGGCCATAATTAGCCTCGCTAATTATTCTCAGACATCCACTTTGTCTTTAAGGTTGGAAATGGATCCATTAGTGATGTGGATAATTTCAGGTTTAGGGGAGGGAATCGCCGTCACGCTCGGCAGACCATGAGCAACTTGATCGGCTTTCGAACGCATAGATCCGTTATTACTCGACTTTGGGAGCTGTAAATCTGAATACCTCAAGTCAGATGCTTTTGATTTGACAGATGATTGCTAGAAAATAGAGACTGATTAAGATACGATTTGTACAAGCCTTTGGCAAACATCTAGCTCCTATAATAAGCATTTCAATAATCATAAAACGGAACATTCATTTGAGACATACTTCTTAGCTTTACTCTTAACTCTTCAAGAATCAAATCTTATTCCTAGCTTATTTTAATATGGTAAATTGTCCTTATTGAAAAAAAAAAAAGTCAGAACGTAAATCTAATTTCAGACAAACGTTATCAGCAAGGCCGTATCCAGGGGTGGGGTTAGAGGATTTTAACCCCCCCCCCCACCCCACAAAAAAAGATTTGTCTAAATCGTAAAAACAGTAAAAAAATGAATATAAAAAAATTTTTGATGCGTTTTTAAAGTTTCCCCCAAAAAAATTCTTTTGAACTCCCCCCCCCCACCGAAAAAAATCCTAGATATGGCCCTAATTATCAGTAACTGAAATTGCCCTTCTATTTCTAAATATTTCAGCAGTTATCATCCAACATTAAAAATGGGGGAGGGGGAGGAAAATATATACAAAGATGCGAAGAAAAGATGTTTAATTTTTTGTAAATACCTTGTCACCTATTTTCCCTAGTGGGAGTGCAAGAAAAAGAATTAATCCTAAGTAGGCTTGTCCACAGGAGTCTTTTTTGGGAGGGTGAAATTTGAAAGAACGAATGGAAAAACGAATAGATGGACCCAATGCCACCTTCCTGTGCATGAGTCTACTACTAAGTAAATAGAACAAAACTTAAGCACTAAAAGAATATAAGCAAACTTATTTAGGCAATATCTGCAGTACTTACGAAAAAACCTTCTAAAATAAGTTTATTAGAACTTTTGAAAAAGCTTCTTATTTACCAATTAAACGACCCTTGCGTTTCAAGAGTCGCTCTTGCAGAATTGCGACAAAATTAAAACTTTACCGTAAAGAACGAGGTATTGAGAAGGAGGCAAACCCCTTCATTTACGTAATAATTTCTGTTCGTTTTAAGTTTTAATGTTGCACCTCACTTTCAGTTGAAAAAACTTTAGTTTTTTTTATTAATTTCTGATCGTTTTTAAAATAATCCCAGGAAATGTGACCCCACCTCCAAGGAGAAATACCCTCTCCATGGATATATCCTCTAGATAATTCAATCTCGGTAAAAATTTACCCAGGACAATTACCCAAACAACTCCACGCGTAAAATTGAGACGGAAAAGAGAAAGCAAGAAATATAAAAATAATTTTGTATAGGAATTCTGGCAAATTCCCTCAGTGTATAATTTCCTCTGACAAGTTCACCCCTTGAAAACGTCCCTCCCCATGGAAAGTTCCCCTGTGAAAAAACCCATAGCAGAAAATTCGTCTTCCCACCCTAAAATGTATGCAAGCTTCCCAATAACAAATACTAAGGATAGGCT
This sequence comes from Artemia sp. Kazakhstan ARC1039, assembly GCA_029168905.1. Lineage (NCBI taxonomy): Eukaryota > Metazoa > Arthropoda > Branchiopoda > Anostraca > Artemiidae > Artemia > Artemia sp. Kazakhstan ARC1039. The sequence continues at coordinate 24,469 of JAQQPU010010569.1, read as the reverse complement.
AAATAATGAACAATTTTCATAGCTTAAAGACCTTTCCCTATAGGGCTGTGGGGGGGGGGGGGGGGGGGTTCATATCATATCCAAAGGTAAAGTTATTAGGTCTTTCAACTATGATGAACAAAATGGCTATTTGAAAATTTTAATCAGAATGTTTTGCGGAAAAAAGGGGTGGAAGAGGAGTCCTGGTTATCGTCCCATCTTTTTGGTCCCTTAAAAATGGCACTAGAACTTTTAATTTACGTTAGAATGAGCCCTCTCATGATATCCTAGGACCACTGGGTTGATACGACCACCGTTCGAAAAAAAAACACAAAAAAAAACAAATAAACAGACATCCGTGATCTTTCTTCTGGCAAAAAAAAATACAAAATTGCACACTTTTGCAGATAGAAGCTGGAAACCTCTAGTCTTGAAACCTCTGATTCTGATAGTGTGATTTTCATTAATATTCTATGACTTTTATGGAGTGTTTGCCCCTTTTTTCGGAAATAAGGCAAATTTTACCAGGATCGTTACCTTTGATGGGTACGTTTAAACTTAATGAAACTTATATATTGGAAATCAGCATAAAATCCAATTCTTTTGATATATCTATTGCTATCAGAATTCCGTTTTTTGGAGTTTCGGTTACTATTGAGCCTGGTCGCTCCTTAATTACAGTTAGTTACCACGAACTGTTTGATTAAACTAAAAGGTTATCAACGCAGTTTTACACTGTTTTATTTTTACTTGTGCCGAGATTTAGTTAGAGTTAATTTGCGCCAATTATATTTTTTGTAGGCTTTCGGATTGGTTGAAAAATTATATGAAAAATTCTGATTGGCCCAAATTACGTACAAGCTAAATTTCAGCACTACTAAAATCTCATTGCGAAGGGGTCTTTTAAAAAAAAGCGAAAACTATCTATTCTAGAGCGGGAGTCAACATTGAAGTTACATTACTGTTTTAGAAAGTGCATCTTTTCTCATTATCATAGCCTTTAACTGGCGACATAATTCTTTTCTATTAGAAACCTTTGATTTTTATTAATAAAATTAAATGAAAAATGTATAGTATAATTTTAGAAATCTTTGAAAAAAATTGGTGGAATCACAGCAACATTATAGGAACTTCATAAAAAGCTTGCGAGTATGCATATTATTCGTTTGGCTACAACACGCTTAACTTCTTAAATGAATTTCTTTTTTATTTTGGTTATGAAAATTTTAATCTTAACTGACTTCCTGACTTTATATTCTTTTTTTCTGACTTTCTATTCTTCTAGTTTTATAGTTAATGATATTCATCCGTAGGAACAAATTTTAATTTTGTTGATTCAAATGAATAGACATATTTCCCTGTTTTTATGATAATTTTTTTAGTATGAAATTCAGTACTATATTTCTGGCACAATTCCAAGTGATCACCCATTAGTTATGAGTAATCCAGCTGAAACTATTTTCAAAAGAATTATTGAAAAGCTACAAATTCTCTAATGCACGTTAAACCGTCATTGAGGGTAATACAACACAGACTTGGTTCTTTTCATTACTTGCGGGGCACCGTAAATCCTCTCTGTTCTATCATCGTCATTTTATTACATAAATTCTTTCAGTTCTGTCGTAATTATATTATATAAGAATTAGAACAATCATTTCCAACAGTATATATTATCCATCTGTCTCCTTCAGCTTCGCATGTAACTAGTTTTTTTCTGTCCTTTTGTCAAAAATTTCTCATGGTTATGGAAATTAAAAAAACTGGAAAACCTGTAAGCTTTTAATTTCTATTAATCAGTTAGTTATTTAAGCAGAATAATAGCATTCATTCATAGGAAAAAAATTTCATATTTTTTAGTTCAAACGAGCTGACATGTTTTCCCAACTTTTATATTAAATTTATCCGTATGCAATTCAATATTACATTACTGACCAAGGCCATATTCAGGGGGCGGGGTTACTGGGGTTGAACCCTCCGAAATGTTCCTCAAACTCATAAAAACGTAACAATAATGCATATAAACACATTATTGATGTGGTTTTTCAAGTTTTGCTGTCCCCTCCTCAACGCCTCGCTCTTTACTCTAAAGTTGGACTCTTTCACACAATTTTATTTTCTAAAACAATAAAAAACTTTAGCGTCAAGAGCGAGGCGTTGAAGAGGGGACAACCCCTTTCATATACGGAATAATTTCTGTTCGTTTTAAGTTTTAATGTCCCTCCTTACTTTCAGTTAAAAAAAAAATAGTTTTTTTTTATTTAATTGCCAAAACAAGTGTTCGGCAATTAAATGTGCCGTGTTTATTTGTATTTTTTTTCCCAGAGGTGATCATATCGATCCATTAGTCCTAGAATATCGTGATATGGCTTATTCGAACGGAAATTAAAAGTTATAGTGCCCTTTTTAAGTGACCAAAAAAATTGGAGGGCAACTTGGCCCCCTCCCGCGCTCATTTTTTTCCCAAAGTCGCCCAATCAAAATTTTTAGATAGCCATTTTGTTCAACATAGTCGAAAATCTAATAAATATGTCTTTTAAGATGACTTAATCCCCCACAGTTCTCGAGGGAGGGGCTGCAAGTTATTAACTTTACCCATTGTTTACGCATAGTGTTGGTTAATGGGAAGTATACAGACGTTTTCAGGGGGGATTTTTTTCTGGTAGGGGGGGGGGGGGGTGGAGGAGGGGTTTACGTGGGAGGATGTTTTCATGGAGGATGTTTCCTTGGGGAAAGGGACATTCCTATGAAGGGGTCGCCAGATTTCCCAGCATTATTTAAAAAATGATCAGAAATTAAATTTAAAAAAAAAACGTTTTTTTTCAACTGAAAGTAAGGAGCAACATTAAAACTTAAAACGAACAGAAACTATTACGTATGTGAAGGGGGTTCCCACCTAAGTCAGTACCTTCTTCTTTACGCTAAAGCTTTTTTTTAGTACTTTCAAAAGAGCTATGTATTCTAATTAACCGGCCTTTGTGGTTCAGGGGCTTGTGATTTGAACAAAACTCGAAATTTAGCGTAAAGGGCGAGGAATTGATATGGGGGCGAACTCCCTTATATACGTAATAAAAACATACGAATATAGAAGTTCGTTACGTAAGATAATGCGTAAGTTACGTCAGAACAGAACTTCGAGAAAGCCATTTAGCCAAAAAAGTAAAACTATGCAAATTTCATTTTAACTATTCAAGTACGGTGAGCCAAAATCAAAGCTGCATTAATTCAACAACGTTCAGAAATAAATAAGAAAAGCAAGTCTTTTTTAACTGAAAGTAAAGAGCAACATTAAATTTAAAACGAGCAGAAATTATTCCGTATATGAAAGGGGCTGCCCCCTCCTCAACGCCTCGCTCTATTCGCTAAAGTTTGACTCGGTCTCACAACTTTTTTTTTTTTTAATAAAAAACATTAGCGTAAAGAGTGAGGCGTTGAGGAAGGGGCATCCCCTCCTCAACGCCTCCTCCGTGAACAAATTTTAAAAATTTGAACGTCAAAATAGTTGGCATCTTTTTACTTTTTTGGTAATTCTTTCTTTATGCAATTCAATACTAAATTTTTGGCACCATTCCAAATAATTACATGGTAGTCATAAGTACTCCAACTGAAATGATATTCGTGAAAAGTTTGAAAAGCTACAAATTCTCCTATCAGTAAAAGCCTCATTAGGAGTCATAAAATTCAGACTTGGCCTTTTTCATTACTTGTGGCGAGTCATAAACTTTCAGTTTTAGTAATATCCTGGGAATTTTATGCCAAATCTGTTTGCTCATCTGGAAATATTTCATCATTTGGCTGCTCACCCTCTCATTTTCTCGGAAAAATTAAAATCCACTTACCGATGAACTGGCACTGACATAACCATTCTTCATGTGACCATTAAGCTTTCCACTAGAATAAAATTCATATTAGAAAAAATATCGCTTTAGAAAAGAAATCTGTTTTAATTAAAATTTTTTCGGCATTGCTTGTTACTTTGAATTTGTTTCTGACAATAAAGAATGATTATCATTTTTTTTCTTTTCTTTTTAATAAACATTGACTTGTAAGAGAAAACTCAGAATGTTTTATTTCAAAGCGGGTCCAAACAGGAAAAAAAGTCCAATATTTTCCAGAGGATTTGTCTAAGAATAGTCCTAGTTTGATGAAGGATGACAGATTGCTAAGATTGTGCTACATCTGTGCCCAAAGAAAAAGCAGACCTCCCCAAATGTGATAGGAAGAGGTCTTAACGAATGCTTTAACAGAGATTTGTTCTTCACGGGAGAGGGTAAAATTTGAAGCTCTTAACAGATTTGGGTGGAGGGGGAGCGTGCACAGCTGTGTAGGTCTTAGGTGGCTTGGTGCTGCAGTGAGGGAGAAACTTTGAGGTTTATACCACAAAGAGGGGGGGGGAGGCTTTCCTTTCCAGGAAAGCACGTAGGATAGCTTTTGGTGGGGGGAGGGGTAAAAATGACAATTTTAATAAGAAGCACCCGGAAATTCGGCAAATATGGGATTTCAGGGGCCAGGCACCAAGGTCCCCCTGCCTACATCAGTGTCTTCCCCAGTTTGTGATGCTACACGCGGACAGGATAATGCAGAGTATAATTTCAGTAGTGTTCAATGATCGGTTAATATATTATATAGAAATAGGTTTAACTAGAACTACCTTACGTGTGATGGAGTTTAACCCAACAGAGTAATTATGCTCACTTAACTTGGGGAGGAGCTATGAGAAAAAAAACATCAAATCTAAGTAGTTAGCTGATATTTACGTACGCTTAATTCTCTAAATTCCATAAATTAGTTCAACGGTAATAAATTAATTTGCTTCATACATACGCTCTTTAGAGCAACAAAGCGGAAGGGGGGAAGTCTAGTCAAATACTACCCCTATTTATACATGTGGATGCTTAGAAGGAGGATTTTTCGGTTTATTTTATTAGTTTCATTGTCTAAAAGTCTTAAATTATTAAAATGATCAGTTATTTTATTTTTAACTTTTTATACACAAAATTTCACTATACGGGATAACGAACATATTGTTTACAAAAGTTTCCTTGACTTTCAGCAAAATTAATTCATCAAATGCAAACTAAGAGCAGGAGAAAGTTAAGAGGAACTCAGTAACTTAGTTTAGCTAAACTTGGAATAAACCAATCAAATCCAAAACGATTAACAAGTTTTAAGAGTCCTAGATCCCGGTCTTCTGGCTAGTATCCTACAATATTAGTAATTCAATATACTCCCTCTGCAATCAAGGGACCCTACTTAGCTTCCACAACCTGTAAACAAGGGTGAAGTTGTTTAATAGCAAAGGATGTTTTGGCACTTTTCCCTGTAAGCCTTTGATATGCTAGAGGGCTGGAGATTAAACGGTATCCCGGAGATCGTCATTTACCTCATACGAAAATTGGTAATGCAACCTATTTGGAAAAAAAAAAATCGGAGGGAAGCAATTATAAGTTTGTTTTTGTTGGCCGGGTGCATTTCCTTGATTTGTAAATAGAAGCTCTACATATGACTCTTTCACATGCAAATTCATCCAAGACCACAGAAACAAACAGAGGGCAAAATTCAAACAGAAAGTCACTGCACCAGCTCAAACGGATCTTGTGGCCCGGACCCCTCACTGAAATTCTAAATTTCCCCGAATTTCAAGACACTTTTTTTTTTGTAAAGCAGGAACAAATTATCTGTTTTGGAAGTGGCGGGTTTTACACTAATTCTGTAATTTTTTTAAGAAACTTAAGAAGACTTATTTATGTAATTTTCACAAAGAAACACACATGCACACAAAAACACGTCAACATAGCAAACAAACACACAAAACACATTCATAGACACAGAAATATACATTCAAACACAAAAGCACAAACACACGCAAGGAAAAGCACATACAACCAAAGACACACGAAACGAACACACAACATGCAAAAAAAACACAGCTACAATCAAACACACAGTCACACTCAAACATACACAATGACAGACGGGCTCACACATTATATACACGTACACACATACAATCAAAAGAAGACATACTCAGATACACGCGAACACATACAGACAGACTAGCACATACACAATTTCCAACAATAGCTTTAAGCTGCCACATTTAAGGGCACATTACAAACTCTGCTGAAAATTCAGTTAAATCCATAGACCTATCAAGATTTCTTATAAGTACATAGTTTCCATTAGTTTCCACATGCAGCAGTTTGCAGAAGAATGCAACTTAATTTACACATTTCATTGTTTTAAAAAATAAAGTTGTGAGACAGAGTCAAACTTTAGCGTAAAGAGCGTGGCGTTGAGGAGGCGACAGCCCCTTTCATATACGGAATAATTTCTATTCGTTTTAAGTTTTAATGCCGCTCCTTACTTTCAGTTAAAAAAAAACTTGTTTTTTTTTTATTTAATTTCTGAACGTTTTTGAATTAATGCAGCTTCGATTTTGGCTCACCGTACATGCATAATTAAAAAAAATTTGCATATTAATTTTACTTTTTTTGGCTAAATGGCTTTCTCGAAATTTGTTCTGACGTAACTTACGAATTAATTTACGTAACGAACTTCTATATTCGTATGTTTCTATTACATATATAAGAGAGTTCAGCCCCTAGTCAATTCCTCGCCCTTTACGCTAAAGTTCAAATTTTGTTCGAATCACAAACCCCTGAACCACAAAGGCCGGTTAATTAGAATAGATAGCTCTTTTGAAGGTACGGTACTAAAAAAAACTTTACCGTAAAGAGCAAGGTATTGACTTGAAGGAGAACCCCCCTCATATACGGAATAATTTCTGTCCGTTATACGTTTTAATGTTGCTCCTTTCTTTCAGTTGAAAAAAACTTGTTTTTTATTTAATTTCTGATCGTTTTTTAAATAATGCTGGGAAATCCGGCACCCCCTCCATAGAAACGTCCCTTCCCCCAAGGAAACATCCTCCATGAAAAGAGCCTCCCCCGTAAACCCCAACTATGACCCCCCCACCAGAAAAAATCCCTCCTGAAAACGTTGTATACTTCCCATCAACCAATACTATAGGTAAACAATGGGCAAAGTTCATAACTTGCAGCCCTTCCCCTGGGAACAGTAGGGGATTAAGTCATCCTCAAGGACATATTTATTAGATCTTCGACTATACTGATCAAAACGGCTATCTCAAAATTTTGATTGGGTGAATTCGGGAAAAACAAGACCGTGGGAGGGAGCCACGTTGCCCTTAAATTTTTTTGGTCACTTAAAAAGGGCACTAGAACTTTTAATTTCCGTTCGAATGAATTTGATGGCGTGAGTTTCATTAAAGCTCTGTGACTTTTAGGGGTTGTTTCCCCCTTTTTCCGAAATTAAGGCAAATTTATCAGGCACGTAACTTTTGATCAGTAAGACTAAACTTGATGACATTTATATATTTGAAATAAGCATAAAAATCTGATTCTTTTTATGTATCTATTGGTGTCAAAATTTCGTTTTTTTTTTAGTTTCTGTTACTATTGAGCCGGGCCGCTCCTTGCTTACAGTTCGTTACCACGAAGTGTTTGATAAGCCATAGCTTAATGGCAACTTTATTTTGATTCAAATTTAATTTAAATAAATTGATATCTATCTAAAGGGAAAGGCAGTCATGGGAAGGCACTGTGGTCTTCGAAAATACCTACGTCATATGATTGTTTATGTGATATTTCGTGGCAATTCCTGGAATTATGATGATTATGCCGTAGCAATAACAAAAGATTTATAACAGCAATGGATTGAAACTTATAGTATATAAGATAAGGGTAGTTGCGCTTTTTCTGCATCATGCCTGCGATTTTAAACTTATTTTTGCGCATTTCCCTTCAAATTTTATGCATAGTTTGAATTTTGTTTTATCACAAATCGCAACTAAGGGCAAGTAAGTTGGAAACTAAGGGCAGGATGAGATACCAAGAATTTTAGGGAAAGAATATTTCCCTAAAATTCATTTGTTTTAAAATTAGACAGTAGAGTTAAGATCATTGCAAGGTATAAGAAGGCTTAACCTAAACTTTTCTACGTGACATCAAAGAAAAAAGTCTAAACAGTGTGGTTTTCTTAGTTAGAGTTTTGTATTCTATGAAGCAGTTTACCTTCACCTAAAGCTATCAAAAGTTTTGAATAGTGTACACAAATATCACTGCATAGGTTATGGTATTTCTTTTCTAAGAAAGAAGTTAAACTTCAAATCTATCCGGTAAATCCGAATAATTGGATAGCTATTTAGTAGTCATTTCACATCTGTAGATTTCTATTTCTCTTAGAAAGTTTCTAGAGAATTGAATTAACGCAGAAAGCTGTTATTCTAAGTCCTAAAAAGTTTTTTATCCTTGTTTAGATTTTAAATGAAGGAAAGGATTTTATTACCAGACTAGAAACGTAATTATGAATTGCGTTTTGTCGCAGCTGCGGATGTGACCTTTGACGTTTTTTGGCATTAAATTTTATTTTATTTTACAAAACAGGACAAATTAGAAATTTTTTTTTCGTTGGTGAGTTTACGCTTCTACTGAATTTTTGCATATAAAGTCAGCAAGCTCATTATTTTACATAAAAGTTTTAAAGCTACTAAAAATGATGTATTACATCAAATAAGAATCAACAGCTAAGAATTCGAAAAGGGAACACCGATTGTAATTAATGCTTTTTCTGAAATGGCAAAAACACCTGGTTCCAAAATTAATTAATTTTTCTTATTAATACAACTAATTTTTGGAAACGTTACTCGTTTTCTTCGGAAAAACTAGTTTATTTATAAACTTCCTTTTAATTACTTACTAAGGTGTTATGATTTTCAAGATGCTAAAATCTCATAGTTTTCGAAAAGCCTGTGAAATATATTCACAACAGAAAACATTCTACTGGATTTTCTCAATCTTAAGAAAAAAAATACAAAGAAAAATAGAAATCGTCTTTTGGAAATCCAACTGTAGAATCTGTTTAGTTACTGAAACAGTGTTATTTACCAAATATCAAGGCTATTTAACGTAATTCCAAGATTTTGAAATTAAACAGTCTTCACAAAACAAGTTAATTTCAGAAAAAAAGGTTTTTGGGGGGAAATGAGGGGACTCAAGCCCCGTAGCCTCTCTTCCCCTGAATACGGCCGTGATCACAGCTATAAGGCCAAATATTACTATATTTTAGAAATCTCATTATGAACTTTAGAATACTGTTTTTGGTATGAACTTTACCTACAAGCTTGTTAAAATTATTTTTTCTGTATTATTACAGGAGAAAATTCGGAAGAAGAATTAGGTGTTCTAAACAGGCACGTACATAGGTATTTTTAATGCGTGACGGACAATAAGAAAAAGTTATTTAATAATTGGAAATAAAAGTTCTCAGATAATTGGGAAAATTTAGAATTTCAGGATGAATGGGGGCTTTTGGTCCCACCCTACGTACGTCCCTGACACCATATTAATTAGAAGAAAAAAAAATATAGAAGGTAATGCTTACTTACTTCTCCAAAAGATCTGCAGAGCTTTTCAATTCGTCCTTAACTGAAAATTAATGGAAACGAGTCAGTGTAAATCTATACAATTGTAAGAAGTAAAAATAAAATTTTATTCTAATTATAAACAGATTGATATGAAAAGTTGATAAACATTTTCACTGCATTCTGACACCCAGCCAATTTACTAGTCAATCGGTAAAGTAGGACTAGAAAATAAAGTTAATGATCCAGGAAATCTTCGTGTATGTATTCAGTCTCTACCCTAATTTAAGCACCTTTTGGTTACAAAACTTCTTAGATTCAAAAAATATTAATTTAATCAATGTCTCTTTGCATCTGAAGTGTAGTCTAAATATTTCCAAGAATGTCCTTATTCCAAGATTTTTAGCTAGGGTCATTTTCTCCATAGTCCCTTTATTATTCTCTATAGTCCCTCAGTTATTCTACAGTCCCTGGAACAATTCAATGGCTCTAATGTGTTAAGGTGTTTCAATATGCAAATCTAGAGAATTCAAACCTAACTCTGGTACACGGGCAGTGAAAAGAAGAGAAGATTCAGGCTAAAGATTGCTGGAGTTTACTCGATAATTCTCTATATTTTTAAAATAGCACATTTGTTATTACCTTTTTCCTGATGCCCATCCAAAATGTTGAAGTGGGCATTGGAGGGGGAGGGGTGCCTCTCTCCCCTAGCTTCTGATAAACAGCTTTTCCTGTATCTTTATAAAAAAGATTGAAAAAGCCCTCTGCCGCTAGACTTCGAAAAATACCTTTTTGTGTCTGTACTAACAATCCTTGGCCCCACCCCCTACATTCCCGTGAATTGGTAACACTGCCCAAATGTGCAGACGCTTCACCATTGATTACTATAATTTGATTATTACCATTAACATATTTTACAATTGGAAAGGAATGCCCGGTGACAACGCAATGGGAGGGAGGCTTGCTCTAGGTGTCAGCACTTTAAAGGGAGCAAACAAATATATGACCAAATGGTCTTACATACTGTTAATATAAATAAAAATATATAAAACAGCTTTGCGTCATCTAAAATTTTATAGTTTGGCATCGGTAATCCCAGAGGGTGACATTTTACATGCCATTAATTTCGTTGTTATCTTTTTTTAATTACCGCTACTAAATATGTACTAAATACTATACCAATCAAACAGTTCATGGTAACGAACTGTATGCATAAAGCGACCTGGCTCAAGTAACCGAAACTCTAAAAAACAGAATTTTGATACCAATAGATACAAAAAAGAACCGGGTTCTGATGCTGATTTTAAGTATATAAGTTTCATCAACTTTAGTCTTACCCATCAAAAGTTGCGAGCCTGAGGGCCTTATTTTCAAAAAAAGGGAAAAAAAACCCCTTTAGAAGCTATAGAATCTTAATGAAAATCACGCCATTTGGTTCAGCGTATCAGAGAACCCTACTTTAATGGTTTCAAGCTCCTATCTGCAAAAAATGTGGAATTTTGTATTTTTTGCCAGAAGAAAGATCACGGATGCGTGTTTATTTATTCTTTCTTTTTTTTTCCCCAGGGGTGATCGTGTCGATGTAGTGCTCCTAGAATTTCGCGAGAGGGCTCATTCGAACGGAAATTAGAAGTTTTGGTGCCCTTTTTAAGTGACCAAAATATTGGATGACAACTAGGCCGCCCCCCCCCCACGCTCATTTTTTCCCCAAGGTCACCGGATCAAAATTTTGAGATAGCCACGTTGTTCAGCATAGTCGAAATATCTAATAACTATGTATCTGAGGACGACTTAATCCCCCACATTCCCAGGGAGAAGGGCTGCATGTTATGAGCTTTGCCCATTGTTTACATATATCCTAGTATTGGTTATTAGGAAGTTTACAGACATTTTCAAAGGGGATTTTTTCTGGTAGGGGTTGGGAGGGTCCGGGGGGAGGGCGTTACGTGGGAGGATATTTCCTTGGAGGAGTTTTTCATGAGGGAAGAAAATTTTCCATGAAGGGGGCGCCGGTTTTCCCAGCATTATTTAAAAAACGATCAGAAATTAAACAAACAAAACAAGTTTTTTCAACTGAAAGTAAGGAGTAACATTAGAACTTAAAACGAACAGAAATTATTAATTATATGAAGGATTTCACCCCCTCATCAATACCTCGCTCTTTGCGCTATAGTATTTTTAGTACTTTCAAAAGAGCTATTTATTCTAATTAAACGACCTTCGTGATTCAGGGGTCATTCTTAAAGAATTGGAACAAAATTCGAACTTTAGGGTAAAGAGCAAGGTGTTGACGAGGGGGCGAACTCCCTCATATACGTAATAATTTCTGTTCGTTTTAAGTTTTAATGCTGCTCCTTACTGTCAGTTGAAAAACTTGTTTCTTTTATTTAATGATATGTAAGTGGCAGTGGTGGTAAAGCTAGAGAAGACCTGTTTATTTGGGTACACTCGCGAATAAAGGTGTAAAACCATATACCAAGCTTGGTGGCTCCGTTGGTAGAGCAATAGACTCTGAATCTCGAAGCCACGAACTCGACCCCGATATCAGGCCTTTTTAAAGAAAATCCTCATTTTTAGCTAAAAGGTTGGATTTTATGATTATTTATTAAAAAAAACAAATTTGTCGAAATTTCAAACGGATAGAAACGCTAATACAAAGAAACTGCCACCACCTAACCCTCTCATTGTTGATGATAAAGTCTAACTAGTGGTTAGTTGAAAGCGGCATGGCTTCCTAAAGGTTCAATATGTTATTGGCATACCAAGACAATGGTTTCTCAATTAAGTGTAGTATTTTCTTAAGAAATATTTTAACCGATGAGTTTTCAGTTTAAATGATTCAAAGTCAACTACAGATAAATAAGAAGCTTTCCATTCCGAACCGTTTCGATTTTGTTGCATTCTAATAGAATTTGCAGGAGTCCTCATTCCCTCCTCCGTATTTGCATGGTAAAAATACCCACAAGGTATTGACCAAAGTATGCAGCTACAGAAACTTCTTTAAGATGTTGTTTGAAAGTTTGACTATTTGGAAGTCCATAAAAATTTGGAAGTCCATAAAGTCCATTACTCAACAAATAAGTCGAATTTAGTGTGGCAATGCCTATATTTATTGCTTAGTATTAAAGAAAGCAGAACATTCGAGTCATATCTGAAATCGTAATAGATACTAAATAAGGACTAGTTTCACAAATATCCACCGGTGCTATTGGATTTTTTCAAATAAGCTTGAGCACAAATTAAGGGGATATGTTGGCCAATTCCCTCCCCCCCCCCCCTAGATCTTTAAAATTATCCTTTTGTATTTTGTTTTTTTAGCAAAAAAATCCCTGTCCCATTCCTCCACATTTCCGTTAATTGGGGGCTCTGTAATTCAGATAATCAGATAGGCAACAGGACCAAATGTTTAATTAGTAGTTTCAAGTAGGAAGTTCCGTAGTATTTCTCTCATGTGACGAAAATGCGCTTTCACAAAGACAATCATAAAGAAAAGTCTATCACCACCAAAAAAAAAAAATATCAGCAGCTTAATAGCATTTAGGGTGACTCTGCCTGTTTTTACTGCATAAAAGTAAACAGAGAATAAAATTAACTTTTCAAAGAACTGAAAAGTTTTCCAATTCTTTTGATGACATCCTAAATCTATCTGACAGACAAGGATGATCATATCTGGAATCTTAATAGAATCTAAAACAGGACTAGTTTCAAAGATTTCCACCAAATGCCATGGGATTTCAAATGGATATAACAGCCTATTGAAATACATGACATCACCTATCAAGAAATACAAAGGATTTTTCCTGAAAGCAAATGAAATCATCCTAGAAAAAATGCGTCAAACTATTCTCATATAGCTCTAATAATGTCAAATATTTAGATAAATCTTTTGAACAATGCGGTACAAGTTGAAGGAATCTTTGAATATCTGGGTCTAGTCAGCACGTCCGTATAAATTTGTTTAAAAAGCCATCTACAATCTTAAGAAATCTGAATATTTGTTGGGAGTATGACAAATACTGCGTATGAGCCTGATGTCATGCCAAAATCTTAAAAAAATGTATAATCCCTACACAAAGGACTAGAGGCACGGACGCAATAAATGTTTTGCTTCAAAAAAAATATGAGCAGTCTCGACATCTCAGAGTGTCTGTATGAACCCAATGACCCTTTATGTTCGTGTCTGAGGTCAAAAGATTTATTTTTATAACGCAGTTAATGCAGGAAACATGAAGCTACAGGGTAGTACTTTCTACGTAAAATGAAACACAGTCAAAATGTCGAGAAAATAATAATAAAGAAAAAAGGAATGCTTTGCTAGGACGTGAAAAGTTACGCAAAAAAACCGCAAGATTAATAAACTTGCTTTGTTTTATTCTACTTTTTGGTAATTAATTTATTACTAGTTGATTAAGCCTATTAATCAACTTAATTAATAATTAACTATTAATCAACCTATTAATTAATTTATTACTAGTAATTGAGTTGATTAAGCCTATGTTCAAGCTGTATAAGACTTACTACAATTGGTAATAATGAACAACATTACACAATATGGAACTTTGAGAAAAAAGGTGAATTTTGCTACAATTGAGAGTCTACCTGTTAAAAAAAATGTAGAGAATTCTTTTTGGAAAGGCTTTTGTGTGGTTTAAGTTCATTCGAACATGAAAGTTCATTAAGTTTCGAATATTTAAGTTTGAAGTTAGTAAAATTTGCATTTTTTTTCGTAACCAACATAAAAAAAAAAAAAAAAAAATCAGAAACCACATTAAAAAGAACTTGTTATGAACGTTGAAAATTGGGATTCAAGTCGCTTGACACGAACAAAAATTAGATTTGAGATCAATGATGTGATTTCTGAACGAATATTATGTCTTTCCGGATTTATTAGTAAGATTTTCCCTCTTTTTGTGTCCCCTTTTTCTTTGGTATGTTGTTTCTGTTATTGTGGGGTTTTTTTTTCCAGCGCATAAGGGTAAAGTGCAACCTGAAGGCATCAGGGTTCAAATTACAAAACAGATAGACATGACATAGGAAAAACGAGGACTTCGAAATCAGGTTCGTTCGCAGGATCTTTTTTTTCGGAGGGCTAATAATAAAAAAACGGAAAACAATAAGTTTTATTTTACAATTTGAATAAGAAGCACCCAGGTGTTTGGAAAAATTTAGGATTCGGGTGGGGAGTGGAGACCCAACTCTTGCGTATGCCCCTGCTTGCAAGGTTTTCGTGGAAGGGGTGCTGAAAAGGGGTGCTTTGTGGGAGGGGTGGAAGTTCTTGCTGAAATATTTGCTTTGATTTGTGTTTCTCTTTTACTTCCTAAAAATTATCCTCGCTCTTGGTTGGTCCTTTTTGTTTCTTCATATTTTTTTTCTTATTTTTCCTACGCGAAGGTTATCTGCTTGCAGGACACTGTATTTTCCTATTTTTCTCAAAATACATCATATCAAATCTGCGAATACCGCAAACACTTCTATTGGAGAGGAGGCTTCAAGCGCCAATCCCCTAAGCAAATCTCAAAACATCAAAATTGTTACGGCTGTTCCCTTATTTCTTTATAAATTTCGTCTATTTTTCCCTTTTTCCAAAGATTTGGGTGAACTTACCAACCCCAAAAATTAATTCCCACGTATGTGCCTGAGCTAGTTTAGATCTCTTTTGTACAACACTCTATAGATTAAAGTTTTTTTGAGAAGGTCAATTGCAATGACCCAGATCATAAAAAGCCTCAACAAGATATCTTTAATCTCTCAGAAACTAAGGATGCTTGTTTAATTTACATCTTATCAGAGTTTGTGCTCTTCGTAAGTGAAGATAGAACGACACGGCAGAATAAAAAAATTAGTTTCAAAACTTGAATTATAAACAATTACTTAAAAAGAAAAACTTGGATTAAGAACTTGTTCAATAGACAAATACAATTTTATACCCTTAACGAAAATTAGTGACAAGAAGGGGCGTTGTCTGGGGGACTGCAGGGGGTTAGATTTTGGGGCCCTCTTAAGAAAACCATAATTTCAAGGGAAAACGCCAGTTTTTGGTATTTCCATTAAATAAATAGGAAAAACAACAAAATAGCCCTCCTATATATTTTTAAAATACACACCCCCTACCTTTCAATGAATTGATGCCCCTGGAGACAAGCAATTGGCTTTATATGGTACAGTTGCAAGTGGAAAATTTTTGTAAAATTTTAAAACTTGTAAGTAACAATATTTATGGTCAGAACTGGCCAACATAAAAGCAATGAATGGAACCTGAGCATACACGTACACGAGAGGGGGGGGGGGGGGTTGACGCGTTTTCAATTTTTTAATCAAATAGTTTTTCCCATGCTCAAATACTGAGAGCCCCTTCTTCCCTGTTGAACCTTCCTAGAAATACGCTCGTTCATTCATAAAAATTGTACGCCATTTCCCTCTTAAATCGAAAATGAAAACATTAAAATAAAAATGAAAATAAACAATAATTACTAATTTTCACCGTCAGCCGCGAGTTGAAAAACCCCAGTAAAAAGAAGTTCCTGAAGAAAATCGAAAACTTTTCAAAGTATTTTAAGTGTTTACTTTTCAAAATGTTATATATTTTACTGTAAGACCTTGTCCAAGAAATAAAGAACTGGGAATCAAAAGCTTTTAAGAAATTTGATGATCAAGCAAATAAACAAATGACCATAGTTCCAGTCAGGGTCATAAGTAGGCAATTATATAGTGAGCATGGGGATAAATTAAAAAAAAAACATTAAAATATAGAAAACCACGCGGGAAATCGTAAAAACTTAACCCTTTTTCAGGAGGGGCGTACGTCCAAAGCTCCCATTCCCGTGCGCCCGCCTGTTTATAATTCTCACTCTGAAATGGAAAAAAACGAATTTATCGATTTTCTTTGACATACTTCAAGCGCAAGGAAAAAAAAAATCGATCCAATAAATCAAATTTGACAACTTCGATCATATATGGTGGTTTCCTTATATTCTCCCCTGCTAGTTATTCCTTTAGCACGCAATACTACGCCAGGATTCCCTACTTATGTCGAATGATATGTAGTATTATGTTGGCTACAACAGACATTAACATAAACTTCAGCATGAATTCTTGCGTGTATGATAGGGATCAAGAGATAAAAAAGGTTGTAAATATGACATGATATATCAAATTACACTACATTAAGGGAAGTTTAGAGCCTTTAATATTGCCGCTCACTGTGTTGTGCGCTTTTATTGAGTAATGCATGCGTGAATCTTAAAGATATATCTTGTTATTTTACAAATAAAGCTATGATAAAAAGAAAATGATTAGAATACATTTCCGTTCGCAATGTCACGCAGGATTTTGAATATCTTGCTTTCAAATATTCTAAAATTACTAAGGATAGTGAAAATTAAATCTGATTGTTTGATCTGTTTGAGTGGACTTACACACAGTGTTGCCACCCCTAGTGATTTATCACTATTTTTAGTGATTTTTATATTGCCAAAACAAAAAAATCGCTAAATTTGGACAAAAATCACTAGATTATTAATGAAAATCACTAAATAAACCAGCAAATCACTAAAATCTAGTAATTTTTTTCATCGGGTGGCAACCCTGCTTACATAACCATGTATATTTTAAAAAAAAAAGGTACTTCTATGATATATCGACCAGAGCAAGTCCCCTTGTTAAGAAAACAATTCTTACTTCATAATATGCAGAATAATCATACTTAACACAATTTGCATGCAGCCTCGCTATGCTTTACGACCAACACCCCCTAATGTACAAATAAATCAGTGTTGCCACTAGACCGGCACCACTCCGCGGCGCCTTCCTCGTCAAAAAGCGGCATTTCCGCGGCATCCTTTAACCAAAATGCGGTAAAAACCGCGGCATGCCCGAAATTCTCGGAAAAGCTGTGTTTTGTATTTTTGAGAGAGAATGGGTGAAAAATCTCGCTTTAATATGAATGTTGATTCAGCGTCAAGTGAAGTGTGGTGAAGATCTGTCATAAATTTGAGAAAACACGTGCTGTCAATCCTTCTTTTCAGCGGTCAAGCATGGTCAGCTCAGTCCGTGAACAGAAATTTGTCGTTCATCGTTTTTGTCAAGCACGCAACAGAAGTAAAAGTGTAGAGGTACCACAGCAGGGAAAGTCCACAGTGGGAAAACCGCATAAATATTAAGTGAATAGTGAAGAAATTAAAAGCGATTTTCCCTTTGGGCCTTCAAGTCTATCCAATAGAATAATTGATGGGTAAATAGATTCTCGTATCTCAACCTTTTTCGATTAATGTTTAATGAAAATCAATATCAAAAGCTTCAAGAAGGAACATTCAGATAGATAATACAAGATAAACAGACAAGATTAATCGGAATCGGACTTTTCACGTGTGTCACAAACAAAATCTTTGGCCAGACTATACACAATGCTTTGGTTCAAAACGTTGCAGTCACGAGAAGAGGCCCTAGCCTTCACTTTGAGTACACGCTTGAATAGTCCGGGTTCTAGCTCTAGCACTGACTTGCCCGAATCAAGCCCTCCTTTAGAATTGCGCTTAAGGCCACACTTGGTTTTCAGTAATGCCGAAAGAGCCACTGCACTCAGTCGGTTTCGCTTATCAATTTTCACTTCCTTGAGCAAACTGAAGAGACGCTGCAATAACGTTTGAGAAAGGGAGTGAGAAAAAGTACTGAACCATTTTCCCGACATTTGGGAACATCCAACTACCATTTGGTGACTTCGTTTGCAAGATGTGGCGCCAGTAAACGACTATGTCCATGTTATTTACGTCAGGAAGATCGACAGTACTAGATAGAGCTACACTCGGTACAGACCGCCATTCCTGCTCTAGCTTTGCTTTATTCCAAAGTGCAGAATCGTAGTAGTAGAAGAACTGACGAAGACTGGGAACTTTCAGTTCATAACTTTAGCTTGGGGTAAGCAAGTATACCAGGTCGTAGATCTTTTCAGAGAATGGAAAACGGTCAAGAATTTGTTGAACAGCTTTGACGTAGAAATTCCTCGCGGAGCGACGAATTCGGAGACTTTCCGCTACAAAACGGCTACTGGTAACTTCTCTCGTTTCAAGCCCCACAAGGAAATCGTACCTTTTGTAGCCGATATAGGCATTTTCGTCGGGAAGATAGTTCACTTCGTCATGCGGATTGATGTCAAAAGGGTTGACTGTTCTAACATATGAACGCTTCATAAAGTTCATGGCTAATGTCCGAAGAAGTTTTTCCACCGAGGAGGTTTTCATGAGGTGAAGAGGTTTCCGAAGAGGTTTTCATGAGGTGAAATAGGGGTTTTTCAGACTAGAAGATGGTGTTGAACTCATTCAGCTCTCCCAAAACGTACTCGACAAAAACATCATAACCGACAAAAACATTCGCCCCCCCCCCAAATATTGTCGGCCAGTCGTTAAAATGTAGCCGAGTCAACGCACAGCGCCGCTATTTTTCGTGAAAACAGTCAATTTTTTTCTTGGAAACAGTAGATTTTTCTTAAAAATAAGTCGGTTTCTTCTTGAAAATAGTTGTTTTTCTTAATATCAGCCGAATTTCTGTCAACACAGTCGTTTTTTCTCAATAATAGTCGTTTTTGTCTGCATAAAACAGTCGGTAAAAATGACCAGCCAGTCGATAAATACCTCCCCCCCCCCATATTTTGGCTAATAACGGTTCTTACGACACCTAGGCTACTGAAATATAGTTACTACTTACCATCCATACCATCAGACAATCCTGTGAAATAAGACAAGTCTGTCTGGTCCTTATTGCTAAATTGAAAACACTTGGGCTGAGCTGACAGAGGTCATGAAGTCATGAGATGAACTTAGAAACTCAAACTTTAAAGTTTCGTCGAACCCGCAAAACTAACTCAACCCCCTTCGAACACACTGGCCTCTGAGGGGACAAGCTGCCGACCGCCGACGGGTCATTAATTAAGGTCCGTAGTTGACTTCCACGAAACGAGTCGGACGCGTCTTTGAAATCCCCATTTTATGCAACAAAGACATTTGCGAAAGATAAGAAACCTTAAGTTGGACAGATTTTACATACGGGAACAAATGTGGTATAAACAGCCATATCGCGGCATAATCGCGGCGTGCGGCATGATCAAAATTTTATGCGGCATTTCTCTCAGAATCGCGGCGTAATGCCGCGAAATGCGGCATAAGTGGCAACACAGAAATAAATAGCCGAAATTACATATTTTCAATGCATTCTGTCACCCGTAACTGGTTTTTCCAGTTTTTGTTTCGTCACAGTTGATTCAATTTACAGGTACACGCGTTGAAACAAGAGAGACGCATTGCGATAATAGCTGGAAAATATATAATTTGGGCTATATCAGTGGCGAATTGAGGGGGGCGCACGCCCCATAACGTATTCTAAAGTAGTGCAATTTACTCAATTAATGCAAGATTGCGTCAATTCAACTTGCTCCTAACGTAAGTTTATCGGATCAACCTGTTTTGCCCCCCCCCCTAAAAAAAATATTGGATCTGCCCCTGGGCTATATATTCGCACATCAAGGGGTTGGGGGTAATGTATAGTGGGACTGCAAGCAAAACTTTTACCTATGGTTATTCTGCATATTATGAAGTAAGAATTGTTTTTTAACATGGGGACTTGAATGATTTAGCTACGGTCGATATATCATACAAGTACCAAAAAAAAAGGTGAGACTTGGGAATCCAAATTTTAGTGAAAAAGGCGTCCACGTGCAGTTTTTAACCAGTAGCTGGTACCAATTTCGAAAAAAAAGGAAAGTTGGGTGGGAAATCAACATAAAAGAAGCTAAAAACTTATGGCAAAAGACAGGTCAAAACTTTCCTTTGAATGAGCAGCAGTCTTTGAAAACCTAATATAATTTTGGAATTTTTACGGAAGAAAAAAGTTGCCAAATTTAACTAATTGTTTAGCTTATTCATTTTCGTAGTTTAACGTGACAACATTGAAGAAAGTTGTTCCTACCATAAAAACTTGATAAGTTTCAAAAAAAAAAAAATAATCATGATTTTCAGGCATGGAAAAGCACGAAAAATGGAAAAAATCCACAATAGGGTCTTGTGGAGGAAAAAGTTTTATTTTGATGTCTTTGGTACTCTTCTCAAGATATGTTTAATTGTGTTGAGAACATGATTACTACTTGACGTCTTATTTTCTTTTCTTTGAGCAGTCTGCAGCTCGGAAACGTCAAGGGATAAAATTTTGAAATTTATCGTTCCAAAATCTAAGGTCATTTTCTTTTAAATGATATTGAAATCAAACGAAAAAACTCCGAAAGAAAACTTAACCTTAAGTATGTAATGTCAGAATCATGTAGGATATTGGACTACCTCTTCGGGAACTTGAGATGGAAATTCTTTACTTTTCTAGGTAATTCTGGAACCTGAAGATCTCATGATTATGAATTCTGAGATTTTCATACAATTCTTTACTTCAAAAGAGTTTTTCTGTTCTGACATTTTCATAGTTTACTTTGAAAATGTAACTAGAATGAGCAAATCCTCGTGCAATCAAAAACTAGAAACTAGGCTGAAGACAAGAAACTAACTANTATCCAGTCATCTGGACTGGAACTTGCATCAACTAGAGACTATGGATATCAAGATAAAGCAACTCCTAATAAACTATTCCGCTGAGTCGTTAAGCACAAGGATGAAGTTCTATACAACTAAGTGAGAAACCAAAGGGAAAAAATGAGATAAGTTTCTTTTGATCCCATTGAAGAATATATGCTTTGATTTAATTGAGACTGCATGTGCCACACAGTTTCGTAAGCCAATTAAATTATTCCCTAATCGTGTTCCCTAATCGCTTTTTCAAAACCTGATTGGTGACTGGGTGAAATCTTTAGCCAATCAAAAGAACAATAAGATTGGAAGTTACAAGATCATTTAAAAAACATATACTCCTCCTATTTCTCTGTGTAAATACTATAGCCACACTGCAGTAACAAACCGGCTCTACGCATTAAGTTCTTCTAAAACCATCATTTACATAATTTATTCATTTCCCAGTTATACCATATCAAAAATAATTGTATGTGGCTGGACTAGGTGACACTTTCTGCAAACTGATTGCGGACGCGTATGAGTTTTATGGCCACATTGCCACCAACTAAGGATTTAACATTATGGAAAAGTAGTTGCAGGGAAGATGCTAAATGATTGACCATATTCAAGTTCAGTGCCACCGCGTGGACGAAGAGTCCCTTTTCCTCTATATCACCAAGTCAACCAGTCTCATAAAAATTTATTTAATTTTTGTCAAATGAAATCAAAAAGTGAGTCATAATTCAAACGAAGAGAAACTATATGAGAGAGGGGTACTGCCTCTTAAATCATCCCCTCTTTATACTAAAGTTTTTTAATTGGAACTGTTTTACTTATTGATTGGCTTTGAAGACATCCAAACTGAAAACTGACTTGTTTAAACCAAGTATTTATCATTAAGTCCTTTTATTCTTGAGGCATTGTTTAAAGTACCTCAGCCTTGCTTTACAGCATTCGTCCTTGAAGCAATGAGGAAAGAAAACTTTAGCGCAAATATCAGGGGTCACGAAAAGGGGGTCTTTCCCCCTTTTTTCGAAAATCAGCCAAATTTTCTCAGGCGCGTAACTTTTGATGGGTAAAATTAAACTTGATGAAACTTATATTTTTGAAATCAGAATTAAAATCTGATTCTTTTGATGTACCTATTCGTACCAAAATTCCGTTTTTTAGAGTTTCGGTTACCATTGAGCCGGGTCGCTCCTTACTTACAGTTCGTTACCACGAACTGTTTGATATTATTAATGGTTTGGATTTTTAATAAATTACAGGACATTTTCAGTTCGGATAAAATTAAGTCAAAGGTTATTGTGTAGCAGTTGTTTTTTTTTGTTTTTTTTTTATTTTTTTCGCATTGTGTTTATATTTTTGAGATATGGTTGTATTTTTTTTTTCCTTCCCTGATTTGTTTTGTGTGGATTTTGTGATTGATACGAGGTCCTCTACAAGCTATGCTTCTTGGGACCTCTAGCGCTTAAGTGTATTTATGTATTTATTGTAGTATTTAATAAATTGAATTGAATTGAACATCACGATAAGAATCCTTTATACGAGTACTGTATAGTTTTGGTTGATGTGTACCCTTATACAATTTTCAAACATATTAATTACTAATACAAAACTGGAACTAAAAAATAAGTATTTCAAAATAAAACAAAATGTGCAAAATCAAAAACAATACACAGTGGCTTATAAACAATACACACAACAAAACAATTCAATGGCTTACCTAATGACTGTAGAGTTGTTTTCAATTTTGTTATATACCATAGTTTGTATGAAGGAATTTCTATCATTGTTGATTACAAATCTGAGGCTAATATTTAAATTTAGAAGTCGGTAAGGCAAGCATAGGTAAAATTCATAGAAACAATTGTGTGTACGTGCCTGATGGTTACAATGACGAGTCCATAAAAGCTAATGAAATTATTAATGGAGAAAAAACAATTCAAACGACTTACCTCGAAAGCACCACCTGTCTGATCTAAAGGCGTAGAGAAGACATAGTGTTATTAAAATCAGGAACACTAAACACCCAGTAATCACAGCAACAACAGCTGTTAAGGGTACAGGTTCTAAAAAAGAAACAAAAAAGGCTTAAAAAAATATTAGTATATCGGCCAGCTAAGTCGGTATTAAATTGAAGCCATAAGTAGGATCTGGTAAACTAACATTTTAAAAATCCAATTTTTTTTTTCATTTAGAAACAAAACAGACATTTGTAAAGTAGTTCGTTTTCGTTCACTTTTAGCAAGCTGAGACTACCAGCCAACCATATTGGTTATGTAAAATAAGCGATGAAGAGAACTGAAAAAAAAAATTCTCTCCTTAAAAAAATGAGATCAAATGGTGCAGTTGCGCTTAATGGTACACAATGCTATAGACTGTCGAATGAATGTCGAAGTGATGGAGACCCGTAAAGCGGGTAATTGCTATCTAAAATGGTCGGAGAGCGTAGTTTTTCATTGAATTTATAATATTTAAACTGTTATTTTTTGAGGTTTAGGGGGGGGAGGTACCTAGGTTAGGTTAGGTCACGTATTTAATATATGCCATGCTTTCCCCCCCCCCCTAATGTTCAATACATAGCCCAAATTTGTTTCTAAACTATTATACATTCATCCTATTTTATTTTTTTGATTAGCATTAACCAAAATTGACTTTAAGCGCAACAGTACCGATCAAATTATCTGTGAATCTATCAATATTGATTTAAAAGCTAGCTAAACTAGAAAACCAAATCTTTCTTTTTCGGCTTAAGAAAACACTTTTCTTGCAACCTCGTTTATATTTTCTAAAATGGATTTAAAAAAAGAAAAAAAAAAGAATTTTCACAAAACAAGATAAAATCGAAGAAAACGTATTCTACTCAACCTTTTAGATGGATTTGATTTTTCTACACTAACCATCTCATGGTCAAAAACTCTGTGTTGCCAGGTTGGGGTATTTCCCACCAATTGGGCTATAAGATTTTCACCTTCGCTGGACAAGTGACTAAAGACCCGCGAGGCGAGTTTCTGGGCTATAATGTTTCAAATCTCGCTACTTTTGGGCTAGAAATTTAATTCACTGGAACCCCCCCCCCTATAAATCATGTTTGTTATATCTATTTGGTCATTTAGCTTCTCTGGAGTCATATATTAGAATATAATTATAATGTGTCTTGGCCTGCTGTTACCCCTTTCTAATTTTTGAGTACCCCACCCCAAATCTTCATCACCATTCTTTGAAAATAAAAGTATGTAGACTGTTTACCGTCCCCAATAAAGATAATATATACGCATAAAACCCTAGCACCTTTTTTCTGACCATTCATTTCTTGTTTCTAGATGCCAGATGCAAGAAATTCATCACATTCATCATTATAAGAAATTCATCATTATTACAAACTCGTATTGAAAAGTTATTGAAAAAAACGAAACTTAGCATTCTGAATGTTATTTAATCACAACAAAATTAGCCAAGCAGACAGGGTGAACTTTTTTAGTTTGAAAAATGTTCAGGTAGAATT
>JAQQPU010010568.1:0-28190 GCA_029168905.1 Artemia sp. Kazakhstan ARC1039 | reverse complement strand
ACTGAAATATTCCAACTCTTGCATTTCAAGGAAAAAAATCCAAATTGAACTTTGAAACTTCAAGAGAATGTAACTGTGACAAGGTAAACCACGACAAAACACTACTGAAATATTCCAACTCTTGTATTTCATGAAAGAAATTCAAAATGAACTTTGAAAAATCAAGAGAATGTAACTGTGACATAGTAAACCACGACAAAACACTAGTGAAATATTCCAACTCTTGCATTTCACGAAAGAAATTCAAAATGAACTTTGAAAAATCAAGAGAATGTAACTTTGACAAGGTAAAGCACAACAAAACACTACTGAAATATTCCAACTCTTGCATTTCAACGAAAGAAATCCAAAATGAACTTTGAAAAATCAAGAGAATGTAACTGTGACAAGGTAAAGCACAACAAGACACTACTGAAATATTCCAATTCTTGCATTTCAACGAAAGAAATTCAAAATGAACTTTGAAAAACTAAGAGAATGTAACTGTGACAAGGTAAACCACGACAAAGCCCTACTGAAATATTCCAACTCTTGCATTTCACGAAAGAAATTCAAAATGAACTTTGAAAAATCAAGAGAATGTAACTGTGACAAGGTAAAGCACAACAAAACACTACTGAAATATTCCAACTCTTGCATTTCAACGAAAGAAATCCAAAGTGAACTTTAAAAAATCAAAAGAATGTAACTGTGACAAGGTAAAGCACAACAAGGCACTACTGAAATATTCCAACTCTTGCATTTCAACGAAAGAAATTCAAAGTGAACTTTGAAAAATTAAGAGAATGTAACTGTGACAGGTAAACCACGACAAAACACTACTGAATTTAAGTTTGTTTCATCTCATTCGAAGACATGTAGAAAAAAGTTGAAAAAATATATCATGTTGAAAAAAATCAAAAAAAAAATGGGGAGGGGGGGGCAAAAAGCTGGAGGGAGGGGGCACCCTTCGAGTTTAGGGGTAAGGGAGCTTTGGGAGGTTGATGTCTCTGCTGGTTAGGGTCGTTGGTGCTTATGATCCTTGATGGTTCGTACTCACATACACCTTACTTCTTGATTTGCAAGCATTTTTAAGGTTTGTTCTGAATTTCATTATTAAAATTCTTTTTGCCATCTACATCTCTCTTAGCATCAACTATTTAGTATACTATAACGTTAAACTCTATTTTGAATTGACAACACTCTCCAAACATCACTTGTGTATTATACAGTACACAATCAACCCATCTCCCCCAAAAAATATTTTATTCAGAGATTTCATGTTAAAAAATTATCCAATCACTAATTAGAATCAATCACATTCCTATTATTCAAAACATTAATTAATATCGTTCATAGTGTCCAATTTGCGAATTCCTTATCCCTTTTTGCAAATATGTCAATCAAAACAATTCCTAAATACGCAAGTTGACAATCTCTAGTTTTCGATTTTAAAAAAAGCGGGGAATCCCCGCTCGTAATTGCTAATCACTTTAACCCTTTTTTTTCACTCTCTTTGAAAAGGTGTATAGCTTCCATAGAAATGTTTTTCCTAGGGCATCCAACATAAACCCTTAGAATAGCATGAAAGGGAACATAAACCCTTAGAATAGCATGGGAGGGAACATAAGCCCTTAAAATAGCATGGGAGGGAACATAAACCCTTAGAATAGCATGGAAGGGAACATAAACCCTTAGAATAGCATTGGAGGGAACATAAGCCCTTATAATAGCATGGGAGGGAACATAAGCCCTTAAAATAGCATGGGAGGGAATATAAACCCTTAGAATAACATGGGAGGGAACATAAGCCCTTATAATAGCATGGGAGGGAACATAAACCCTTAGAATAGCATGGGAGGCAACATAAGCCCTTAGAATAGTATAGGAAGGAACCTAATCCACCCAAATCCATAAGTACATGCTCTGGATAGACGCCAAGGAACATAAGGCAAGCAAATCCATAAGTACATGCTCTAGAAAGGTGCCATGGAACGTAATCCCCCCAAATAGCACAGGAAGGAACATAAAGTACCCAAAGTATAAGGTACTACTCTACTGACGAATTTCGAGATATTAAATACCGATTTGTTTAATGTTTATTACACTTTTTGATCTGGGTGAAAAATTAAAATTTTTTAGCAAAGTGATTGTACTCTATAGAGCATGTTTACTATAGAAAGTCCTAGAAAGATGTCAAAAAGAATGTCCCGGCATAGACTCTCAGGCATTATCGACTATGGATTTGTGAAAAGTTTTGTATCCAAATATCCAAGAGAATGTCGATAACTCGATAAAACGGCTACTGTATCGTTTGCCAGCAGAACTGGCCTATTTGTATTTTAATCCTCTTAGGCCCTTGTGCTAGTAATAGACAATGAGGCACCGAATCTTCAGAAATTGCGTACACCGGTAATGCGGTAGGTAAAGTATGCCAACTGTGGAGGAACTGTGCCCAGTGCTGTGAAAATACACCACACATGGTAGATCTGTGCCACAAGCAGCGGAAGTTTGTGGCACACGTGCTATCCCGAGATTTGCACCAGGTGGTGGAAAGTGGATGACCTCTCGAGAGTCTCTCGCTGCAATACATTCTTTGTTTTTTTTTCTCTTGGTATTTTGTTTTTATTGCTTCAACTAAGTCTTTAGTAGCACATGTGCTTCATTCTACATAAGTTTATCTGTTACTTCTGACTTTAATATTTTATGGCTAGTTTAAAGTATTTCTTTGCCCTTGTTTCCAGATAGAATTAAATTTCGCTAGTTTATTCCATTATTAATAAGCTTCTACTCAGTTCAATCGTATTGCACCCGATTACTACGAATTACGCAGCACCGTAAAAAATTTGGCGGTGGTCACTCCCTCAATATATAGAATTATTTCTCAATTGAGTTAGTTAAAGACAGGTACACATTGCTGTGCTATTTTAGCACGATCTTACTATGTGTAGCACTGTAGCACATGCTCAGGGTTTCTAAAATAGCGCTAAAATAGTACGAAAGTGCTATTTTAACACTATTTTACATAGACTTGTTTACAAAGACTTATTTACATAGGACGTGAAATAATTTTTTTTTGGTTTAAGTTCCAACTTCGCTCTTTACTTCCCTCAGAAAAAAAAATGTTTTTTTAAATTAATTTTTGCATTTTTTTTGTTTTAAACGTTGTTAATTAAAAATCTCGGTCACTCACTCGCTCGCAAGTCGTATGGACATGGTTCGTCATAAATTTTAGAATCATTTTGGTCTCCAATTGCCTTCAAATGGCTCACAGAACTGATAGACCATCTTTTACTGACCTAGGATGATAGACTATCATCAAGAAGTAAAAATAAACACTTTTATACATCTCTGTAAAACTTATTCCAGCTTTCCCTCTCACGAAGACTCTCAAGCTCTCAAGTCTTTCATCACAAAAGGATTACAAAAGATTTGTAGGTTATATCTTCCTGATTCGCCCAGTAATTGTTCCAAATTTTTATGAACTCGCCAGACTATATGCGCTCTTCTATATTAAAAAAGAAATGCACACTAAAAATTAACTGCTAAGGTTGGTATGGCGCACCGATTTCCTTTGTATTTTAGAAGTAACTATTTTTCTAAATAAGATTTTCAAGGTTTTCAGAACGTAAGCATTTCCGCATCTATTATAAAGTTTTGTGAAATTATACCGTATAACTTGACTTCCAATTCCAAACAAAGAAGTTTCGATTATTTGTTTTAAATGGGCTACCAATAGAGCTTTGCATGTTCATTGTCCCCATCATTAGATCTTGATTTCTAGGTCCGAATTTACCTTCCTAGTATCACAAAATGCAATTATACGAGGAGAATTCCAAAAAAATACGTAAAATTATCTTGAACAAGGTAATGGTAACTGTTTTCTATTACTGTGAAGAAGTTGTATCTGTGAACCTTTTTAGAAGGCTGAAGAACTCTCTGTATTCCCCCCCCCCAAATAGTCTAAAAGATGGAAACATCACCTGGAGAAGTGATTTGACATTGAAGGAGGTTCGTTAAAAAATCCATCGTAATAATGAACGTTGTGAATCCATAAGCTGAAAACACAAACAAACAAAAAAAGTGCTAGGACGACATCTTGGCCGTCCTAGCCGAGTGGAGCCGTCCTAGCCGAGTGGATTGGTCCGCTAGATTTAGGATTCTTTGTCCGTGAGAGCGAGGGTTCAAATCCTAGTGTGCCAAATTATTTGGTTTGGGACGAGGGTCAGTGGTGTGACTCTGTAAGCTCAGACAGAGTCGACCCAGCTCTAAATGGGTACCTGGAGAAATCTGGGGAAGGTAAACAGGAAGGGTGTGCCAAAGCACAGGATGGTTGGCCCCTAGCCCCTTATTGCACATCCTGGATGAAGGGTCAAGAAATGAAGATCAGCACCGCTGACAGGGACTGTAAAGTCAAATGCCGTATTCTCTGCCTATACCCTAGATTATTTTAGGCTATTCTATTTTTTTCAATTTGGTTTAATAAAGTTCTTTGCTTTTTTTTTGAAAAACTTATTTCGTGTAAAAACTTTTTTTTAATTAATAACATAACAAAAAGAAAGAAGAACTGCATCACCTTGACAATCAAGATTACTGCAAAAGATAAAGGAATGTTTTGTTTATGCTAAGATTTATTTCTGAAAGCCCTAATAACTTTGGTTTGATAAATTTATAAAATAAAAAACGATAAAAATGAATTTTGTGTGTAGTACAGGGCAAATTATGTTCTGGTTTTTAAAAGGCACCAATCACACCACGTCATGCTCCGACTGGATCTGAGACTATTAGATCAGCTATTGGTGAAAAAAGTGGTATTACCAGAAAGGAGTCTAGATCGCGATGCTAGTCAAACTGCGATGAAATGGCTCAGCACTTTTCTCAAATTTGGGAAAAAGTTAAATCACATGTTGAAAACTGGCCAGGAGGTTCTTTTGAGCAGTACTTGCCTGATCCTAGTGATACTAGTCTTTTTCTTCGGAAAACTAGTTAGCAGAAAGGTGACAGAAATTGTGAGTGAAATGCGAAATAGAGCGGCTGGAGCGGATGTGCTGTCTCTGAAAGTAATGAAGTATGTTTTACCCGTGGTATTGCCGTGTTACATTTATTTAATGAATGGTTGTCTTAAAGAAGGTGAATTTCCTAATCAATTGAAACACGCCAGAGTAGTGCCATTGCATGACTGTGGTGAACGAGAAGATTTGAGCAATTATAGACCTATTTCGCTACTCCCTATTCTGTCTCGAGTTTTTGAAAACATATTATATAAACGAATGGCTGAGTTCCCGGAAAGGAAGAATTTCTTTTATGCAAACCATTTTGTTTTCAGACAAGGATACTCTGCGGAGCATTAAGTTCAGTATTTGACATCTATGATTAATGGTGCTTTGGATGGGAAGTTGAAAGTGGTGACTTATTCTTAGACACCTTTAAGGCATTCGACACAGTGGACCATTCTTTTGAAAAAAATTGGACAACTGTGGTATTAGAGGAAATGTTCTTGAAATATTTCATCATATATAAGTCATCGATCTATGTATGTGACACTGAATTATTTGAAATCAAGTGATTACCCTGTTCGTTGCAGTATTCCCCAGGGGCCCACTCTCGGCTCTTTTTTCTTCTCAATATATATAAACGATATAATACAAGTCCTGTTTGCTGGTGAAACGAATTTTTCAGCTGTGGAGCGCACCGAAGCTCAGTTTTTAGGGACACTGAGCAATGATGTGGAAAAAGTAGAGAAATAGCTAAGGCTAAACAAGCTGAAAATATCACAGCAAATCGGGTCTAGTTGTCTGGGGCAGATCACCTTCATGTTACCCCTGGTTGCAAGAGCTTACAGTAGGAGACTCGACAATAAGACGTCAGAAGTCAATGAAATACCTAGGCGTAATAATTGATGAGACATTAAGTTTTTCAGAGCATGTGCAGTGTATATCTTTGAAAGTAGCAAGGAATATAGGTATAATAAGAAAGTTAAAGCATTAGTTTCCACAGAAAGTTTTACGTCTTTTGTATTTTTATTAGTTAATCCTTATTTACTATACTGTTGTTCTGTTTGGTCTGGAACATTTTATGTTTACCTGAAACCTTTGCATGTTCTTCAGAATTCAGCTGTGCATTCTATTTATGGAATTGATAGACTTGCCTCAGTTCGAAATATTTATCCGCGAATCCGTATTTTACCGTTTTCAGGGTTGTGCTTATTGAACCAGTATTGTCTGTATGTACTTTATGTACTTTAATACTTTATGTACTTTATCATTATTTACTTTATCATTATTACTTTATGTAATAATGTAATACCAGTATGTACTTTATCATTATTTTATTAGCTTCAACTAATGTATGATATTATTAATAATATTGCTCCAATGTGTCTTCGTTACATATTTGAGACAGCTGCTGATGTCCAGGGGCATTTAACGAGACAGGTTGGTATGTATAGAAGGCCGATTAGAGTGTTTGCGAGGTCTGCTTTCTCTGCTCATCATATTCTTCTGGTACTGTGGTATCAGGTGCCATCTTCTATTAGGGATATTGCTGAAAGGTCTGGCTTCCCTGAGCAGTTGAGGCACCGTCGCCTGCAGGTTCATGAATTCTTTTTTTTTCTCAAGTAATTCTATGTGTTTAATATGTTTAATATATTTTTTTTTGTTTTGTTTTGAAATTGGAACCCGAATGCACTAATGTAAGTGCTATAAGTTTTTTTTTGGAGTGGTAATACAGGCCCAGGTTACTGGGCTTCATTTTGTTGTTAATTTTTTTGGGAATAAATCATATTTCCATTAAAAAAAAAAGAAGTCGTCCTGTTGCTTAAAATTGGATGTAAACAAAATCATTTGTGTCGCTCCTTCTGCCACCACCTCATTTACTCTCATTTTGAGTCTAATTGTTCAATTCTAATATTTCGGGCAAAAATTTGTTTATGTATAACACAGCAAGACTATAAAAAGCAAGTGAAATTACCTTTTTTAAATAAGTTCTTTGCTAAATGCTTTTCAGTTCAAAAGTTTTTTGAAACCACAAGAGGTGGTTGTTGTTTTTGGGGTTTGACGCGTTTGACCAATAGATAATGTGCGTTCGTATCACTCAATTATTTTGTGCCTTCTGTAACTACTAGCTAGCTTGGGTGTCACATCAGTCAATACTCATTGAACCAGATCATGTATCACTTATATTGATATTGGTTGAGGGATATTCACCTGCAGCAACTGCCTGTGTTGAAAAACGGGAATCAGTTTAATGCAGCTGTGCTTCGTCATACATCAATCAATATACACATACAACACAACTAAAATAAATAATAAAAATTTACATAATAACTGTCACAGATTATATAAAAATCTAAACAGATAAGATAAAGATAATAAAAACAAATAAAATAGTAAATGTGATAACTCTCAAATCAACTATTATAAAAATAAAAAAAATAAAAAAATCTTACAGGGAATGGACCAAACCAGAAGTTTTAACAAATCTAGCTAAAATGCTTGTACACAGTCATCTAACCCAAAGAGGAGACGTATAATGTCCCAGAACAGAATGCATTGTGAATGCCTTAAATGCCTTCTCACAGCAATTCCTTAGTATTACCCTCCCTTTTTCATATTTTCTACAGTTGAAGAGGATCTTTCGTATGTCATTATACACTCTACATATATCGCAGTTGGGGGAATGGGCCATTTTCCAATGAAATAGTGTTGATTTTGTCTTTACATGGCCACTTGTCTAAGACGAAAGAGACAAGTGAAGTTGAAAGGATGCGAGATGAGAGATACATTTCTTTTGATGGCTGCTTGTAACCATACAGATCCAAGAGCTGGGTATGGAAAGAATGGAGCCAAACCTCTTCTTCCTCCAAAATTTTGGAACTGATTGAAGACAGGAATTCAGGACCAGTAATAGGAGTTTGAGTGACCAGACCCAGATGGGAGGCTTGTCTTTCAGCCTGGTCTGCTAATTCATTTCCTGTTATACCACAGTGTGCTGGAACCCATATGTATAGGACTGATATACCCTTTCTTGCAAGTTGTGTAGCCAAATTTTCAATCGCAATGGCAACATTTCTTGCTTGGTGTTAATGTTGTTGGTATGAAAGGTAAACCAGAGCTGACAGTGAATCAGTGCAGAAAATATACTTCTGATGTTTGATCTCTGTTTGGCTTGATATGGCTTGAAGATAAAACTTACTTGCCATAAGTTCTGCAGAGAAAATTTTCAGGTAGGGGGTAAGTAGTAGGAAAGGGACAGGCTCTGAGAGGGTATAACTACTGCACAGTTGGATTTTTTTTCTGTCTTTGAGCTATCTGTATAAAGTTGGATGCCGTCCTGATATTCTGCAAAATTTCCCAGGAATATAATTTTCATCACTGCTTGGGGAAGGCCCTCCTTTTTTCCAATGCCGATCATAGGAATAATCAGTTTCCAATTACTTTGGAGGCCCTGAGAAAATCATCATCCAAATTAGCAGTCATCCTGTCGGTCTCTATGGACTCTTCCATGCCAGGAAGGCAAAGGAATCTTTGGAAGGAGGGCATCTCTGTTGGTTTGTAGTGGACATCAGGGTTGTGGTGGCTAATGATTCCTTTGTAGACAATGTGGTTCTTGAGTTTTAACTTCTTTGCAAAATATCTTGCAAGGAGATATTTTTTCTGGAGTGAAGAGACTGGATACCCACTTCACAGTACATAGCAATGCAAGTTGGTTTTAGGCAACCAATGGGTCTTCGTAAGATTGCATGGAGGGTAGTGGTTTCTTCAGGAGACATTTCTTAGCAGACCCATACATAAATGATCCATAGTCTATCTTGGATATCACCACTGACTTGACAATGGTTGAAGCAAAGGCTGTGGGGGCTCCTCTTCTTCCAAGATAGAGAGCGTTAATGAAGTTTTGTCTTTGTTTGAGACTGCCAATTAGCTCATCTAAATGAGGTTTCCATGTCAGTTTTGGTCAAATACAACTCCCGGAAATCTTGCATCTTCTGCGATCACAATCCCTTGTCCATTCAGTTTCACCAGTGGTTTGAAAGCAGCCAGGTTATTCATTTTGCGAAAAACACACTAACTGACTTATGGCTTGAGAAAACCATATTATTACTTTTTGCCCGAATTGATAGCATATCTACAGCTTTTTGTGAGGCTGACTGTAAGCATAAAGGGTCTCTCCCCACAACTGCATAAGCATACAGAAAAAGCTCTGCTCTAAGGATATTTTCCAGTCTTATATAATGACAATAAACTGGGAAGAGAAGTGGACTTAGAACAGTCCCTTGAGGGAGTCCAGTGTCATAGGCTTTCCTCTTAAACTCTTAGTAGGACAGTGTTGGGTCAATTACTCCAAAAAAGTATTTAAGTATAAGTACCAAGTACTCAACCCAAGTTGTAATTAAGTATCAGTACTAAGTACTCGAAGTAAATTGTACATAAGCACTTAGTACTTAAGTACGGAAGTACTGGCTTGAAGGCTTTTCTTTGCATGGTAAAAAATATGGTTAGGTTTACGGAGAGAAACATACATTAGTTGTTCCAATTATTTCCAGTGGAGAAGTGAAAAGGATCTCTATTCTTGTACCACCAGGGCTGTATCCAGGGGGATCTGGACCAATGAAGACCGGTCATTTTTTAACAGATTAACAGATCCGTCAACAGATGACTGGTCTTCATTGGTCCGGATTCAGGAATCTGTTGCCAGAAATCTGTCAATGAAATCTGTACCTTTACTTAACCCATGAAAATTTCGCCTAAACAGTTGCCATAGCACTATGATCAATAGCATAGTTTAATATCCCACTACTTCGCAAAATGATGTCTGAAAAAAAGTCTTTATTTTAATGAGGAGTCATGATATCTATGTTTACTTTTAGCAGCAAAGTCTTCTCAAACTTAGCATTTCTAAGTGGTTTCTTTTTGCAGTCAATACATCTCCTGCAGCGGAAAATAGGCGTTCAACAGGTGCAGATGATAGGAGAGGGGTATTAAATTTCTTAAACAGTTTGCCAACTTTCGGATAGTCTTTCAGAGAATCAAGGGTCCTCCTACTGTGTTGAAGAAATTTGAGGAATTCAGCTTTGAGACTAGTATCTATATTTACTTCTTGATTACTGACAGCATTATCATCTTCCATAAACAAATATAAATCATTAGTTTCATTGGTACCAGACTTCTCAGCCCTTTCAGCTAGCTCATCACTAGGGACAAGCATGGCTACTTTTTTCATTTCCAAGTTCACTATATCTATTGTTCGTTTTTTTTTCCTTGCAAGGCTGGAATCAACAAACGTAATTTGAAACTCTGACGAGAGCAAGTAGCTATAAATATTTCACTGAATTCTTTCTCTTCCAATTCCATTGAGAAAACAAGTGACAAGCGTTCACGCAAATCACCTAAAATGACCTCTACTAATGTCAAAGCATGCTTGAGAATACGATTATTCTGAAGTCAATTTCGTTTAATCTCCAAACCATAAAGTACTGGCAAAACAGCACCAAGATAGCGATTGTTTCGCCTTGCAAAAAATCTAAGGCTTGGCACAATTGATCTGTAATAAGCACATACCCCTTTGGCAGATCGATCTCCACTGGCTTCAACTTTAGAAGCTTCAGTTCTTCACAGGCACTGGAAAGCTTTTCTGCATCAGATTTGGCTACAACAAGCTTTACTGTATCACGGAGAGAGTTCCAGTGTGTAGCATTTCGTACAACTGGGCACCATCCAGCAATTTCAAAAAGCTTGTCGGCACCTTTTGTGCTATGATCGCATTCCATATGGTTTGGCATTTGGACATTCGCATTCCATATGGTTTGGCATTTGGACATGGTGGATTGATAAACCTCACCCCTTTCTGAATTCTGTCAAACTGTCAGACACTTTGCTTCTGAAGTTTAAATGCAGTTGTGCATAATTACTGGACAGTTAAGGCTGTTGAAAGATCATGGTAATTAGATAATAATTCCCAAACAAAAGTCTATTTTCAGAAGCCTGATGTGTCCTATAATTCAGAAGACTAAAATTATTTGATTTCTTCACCATACACTTACCTTCAGACGCTTGTAAAAGATGGTAATGATCTTAAGAGATTCTTTGATAGTCTTGATTAGACGATCACCTGTTCTTCATCAAAGGCAACACTATAGCGCTGCCTATAGTAAAGTCCATACGGCTCCAATGTTTTATTATTATTTATTTTATATTTTTTTTTCCGAGGCACTTCATATGGAAGGGGTCGTCACGTAAACTTTGGAGGGGGGCTCTTTCGGTTAGACATCGGAAGTTCTAGTGTCCTTTTTAAGAGTCAAAAGTGATTGGAGGGAAACTAGCCCCCCCCCGTGCCCATTTTCCCAAATGCATCCGATAAAAATTTTCAGATAGCCATTTCGTTAAAAATAGTTCAAAGATCATATAACAGAAATTTCGGTGTCAACACACAACCCCAGGGCTCGGGGCCAGGAGTTGCAAGTTATGACCTGGGGGCATATTTGGTTCTTATGGAAGGAATACTCGTATAAATTTCAAAGAGGGATCATTTGATTGGAAATTGAAAGTTCTAGTTCACTTTCTCAGAATCAAAAGAAATCAGATGATAACCAGCCTCCTTCCACGTCTTTTTTCTCAAATACATCTGATAAAAATTTAGTGATAGCCATTTCGTTAAAAATAGTTGAAAGATCATATAACAAAAACTCCGGTGTCAACCCCCCCCCCAGGGCCTGGAGGAAGGTGTTTTAAGTTAGGCCCTGGTTGCATAAATGGTTCTTATGGAAGGGATGCTCGTGTAAACTTCAGAGAGGGTTAATTGGATTGTAAATTGAAAGTTCTAGTTCACTTTTTAAAATTCTAATTCTAGTTTCAAATTACCCAGAGAGAGCTCATTTCATTGGAAATTGAAAGTTCTATTTCACTTTCTAAGAATCAAAAAAGATCCGAGGGCAACTAGCCCCCCCCCCATGCCCATTTTTCCTCTAACCCATCCGATAAGAACTTTGAGATAGCCATTCTGTTAGGAATAGTTCAAAGATCATATAACGAAAACTCAGGTGTCGACACAAACCCCCAGGGCCTGGGAGCAGGCGTTGTAAGTTAAGCCCTGTGGGCATATATGATTCTTATGAAAGTGATGCTCGTATAGATTTCACAGAAGGCTAATTTGATTGGAAATTGGAAGTTCGAGTTCACTTTTTAGGAGTAAAGAAAGATCAGAGGGCAACTAGCCCCACTCCCCTAATGTCTTTTTTCCCCAACCAATTCGATAAAAATTTTGAGTAAGTCATTTTGTTCAAAATAGTTCAAAGGTCAGATAAGAAAAACTCCGGTGTCGATACAACCCCCCAGGGCCCGGGGGCAGCTGTTCAAACTTATTCCCTGGGGGTATATATGTTCTTATGGAAAAGATGCTCGTATAAACGTCATTTATTAAAAAAAATTCCACAAAATAAGTTTTTCAAAGAAAAGTAAAGAACTCTATTAAGCAAAAAATGAGCAAAAATAAAATCAAATAATCTACCAAGCGTGGAACTACCATAAATCAGCATCGATAAATAAAAGAAACCCAAAACGAACAGAATTTACAATAAATAACCTAGTCAAACTCAAAACGAGTAGAAATTAACATAAGTTGGACGCAAACCCCCTTTGCCTTCCCAAGGCCAGAACAAAATATGCACTTTATTGAAAAAATATAAATGTTTTTATTTTTATAACTTAAAAAAACCAAATAATATTAACATTTTGATTACTAAATATCAGTGTATGTATATTAAACTGACAATGCACATTCATTTGTATTTTTTTAATCTTTTCGTTAAATCTTTTCATTTTTTAAGATTTTATAGTTTGGCCTGCTATTTGTATGCTGGAGAAAAATTTCAGCAATTTTTAACAACATACACCCTTTTAAAAATCTGGACACAAATAGTACCGTTTAATTTAGTTTCATACCTCCTCTAGTTGACCTGAAATGGAAAACAAGATACCATTCGCAAAAAAATCTGTTTACTTTTTTTGATAGCTTGGATACACTTACGCTATTTTGATTTGGTTAAATTTTAAGAGCAGAAGTAGCCCCGAAAGTTTGAATATAATACCCTCAGTCGTTCTTGGGATACTGCTGAGATGCCTTATTGGGAATTAGCATTATCACAGCGCATTTTGATTTAATCTTAAGGCAACATTTAGGTTTTAAATATAATGGGCAAATGGGAGGGTGGGCGTGGGAGGCTAGGAGTGGAAGGGGGATTAGTTGTCCTCCATTCACTTTCGACTATTAAAAAAACATCAGCCCTTTCTATTTTCAATCGAATGAACCCTTTTCGAAGTTCTCGCGACAACTCCTTCGATACGAAGTGCCCGGGTCTAAACAACAACAACAACAAAAATAATACATTATACCCATATCGATCTTTACTATAAAAATGTCAAGCCTTCCAATCACTTTTGACTATTAAAAAGGGCACTAGGCTTTTCGATCTCCAGTGGAATGAGCCTTTTTGGAAACTATAACGTTTTCTATAAACACCTTATAAGCCCCCAGGGCATAAATTACAATCCTTACCCTAAGGTCTGTTAGGGTGGTTGTCGTCCTCTAAGACCGAATTTCCAGAGATTTCAACTACATTAAACAAAATGGCTATTTCAAAATTTTGATTGGATATGTTTGGGGAAATGGTGGGCGTGAGAGGGGCGGTAGTCACTCTCCAATCACTTTTAACTATTAAAAATAGCCCTAGCCCTTTCAATTTCCAATCAAATGAGCCCTTTTGAATTTTCTACGACAAAACTTTCAATAAAAATCTTATATGCGCCCAGGGCATAACTTACAACCCTTGCCCTGAGTGCTGGGGGGGGGGATATCATGCTCAAAGACCTAATTTCTAGAACTTTCTACTACGTTGAACAAAATGGCTATCTGAAAATTTTGATTGGATGTGTTTGGAGGAATGGTGGGCGTGAGAGGGGGGTTAGTTACCCTCCAATCACTTTCGACCATTACAAAGGCCACTAGCCCTCTCAATTTCGAATTGAATGAGCCCCTTTTGAAGATTTACGACAACTCTATCTATAAAAGCCTTGTATGCCCCCAGGGCTAAACTTAAAACCTTTCCCCTTGGGGCTCTGGGGGTTTGAAATCCTTAAATACATAATTTCCAGAACTTTCAACTACGTTGAACAAAATGGCTATCTCTAAACTTTGATTGAATGTTTTTGGGGAAATGGTGGGTGTAACAGGGGGGTTAATTACTCTCCACTCACTTTCGACTATTAAAATGAGCAATTTCAATTTCCAATCAAATGAGTCCCCTTTGAAATTTCTATAAAAACTTTCTATATAAACTTTATATGCCCCCAGGGCATAACTTACAACCCTTGTCCTGAGGGCTCTGAGGGGGTTATCATCCTAAAAGACCTAATTTCAAGAATTTTCAACTACGTTGAACAAAATCGATATCTCAAAATTTTGATTGGATGTGTTTGGGGGAATGATGGGCATTGGGGGAGGGGGGGTAGTTGACCTCCAATCACTTTCAACTATGAAAAAGGGCACTAGCCCTTTCAATTTTCAATCTAATGAGCCTGTTTTGAAGTTTCTACGACAACGCCTTCTATAAAACCTTATATGCCCCCAGGACATAAATTAAAATCCCTGCCCTGAGGGTTGTGGGGGAGTGTCCTCCTCAAAAACATTTTTTTTTTCTGGAAATCAACTACGCTGAACAAAATGGCTATCTCAAAATTTTGATTGGATGTGTTTGGGGAAATGATGGGAGTGGAGGGGGGCTAGTTGCCCTCCAATCACTTTAGACTATTAAAAAGGGCACTAGAACTCACAATTTCCAATCGAACGAGCCCCGTTTGAAGCTTTTACGACAACCCCTTCCGTATGAAGTGCCCTGCTCTAAAGAAAAAATAATAATAAATAGTACATTGTGCCAACATCGTTCTTATATGCCCTCAGGGTATAACTTCAAACCCTTGCCCCGAGGGTTTTGGGGGAGTGTCCTCCTCAAAAACATATTTTCTATCTGGAAATCAACTACGCGGAACAAAATGGCTATCTCAAAATGTTGATTGGATATGTTTGGGGGAATGTGGGGCGTGGGGGGGGGGCTAGTTGCCCTCCAATCATTTTCGACTATTAAAAAGGGCACTAGCCACTGCAATTTCCAATCGAATGAGCCCTTTCCGAAGTTTCTATGACAACTCCTTCGATACGAAGTGCCCGGGTATGGAGGGGAAAAAAACACATTGTGCCCACATCGTTCTTTACTGCCTAGGATAGAGGGCTCATTTGATCGAAAACTGACAGTTCTAGTTCATTATTTAAGAGTCAAAAGACATCGAAGGGGAATTATTGCCCCTATACCCTTTTTCCCCAAACCCATTCGATACAAATTTTGAGACAGCAATTTTTTAAATATTTCAAAAATTAGATAACAAAAACTCCTGTCATAAGAATTGTATTGGGGGCGTCTATGGTTCTAATGAAAAGGGTGCTTGTATAAATTTCAGAGAGGGCTCTATTTATTGGAAATTGAAAGTCCTAGTTCACTTTTTTAGAGTCAAAAGAGATCCGATGGCAACTAGCCCCCCCCCCAAAAAAAAACTCTTTTATTCCCAAACCCAACCAATAAAAAATTTGAGGTAGACATTTGGTTAAAAATAGTACAAAGGTCAGATGACAAAACTCCGGTGTCGATACAACCCCTCAGGGCCGAGAGGCAGGTGTTTTACGTTATGTCCTTGGGGAATATATGATTGTTATGGAAGGGATGCTCGTATAAACTTCTAAGAGTGCTCATCTGATTGGAAATTGAAAGTTCTAGTTCACTTTTTAAGAGTCAAAA
Source organism: Artemia sp. Kazakhstan ARC1039 (assembly GCA_029168905.1). Lineage (NCBI taxonomy): Eukaryota > Metazoa > Arthropoda > Branchiopoda > Anostraca > Artemiidae > Artemia > Artemia sp. Kazakhstan ARC1039. The sequence goes on along the minus strand of JAQQPU010010568.1, from coordinate 12,370 downwards.
GAGGTCCTATGGCAATTACCCCTCCGCCCTCGTGTCCTTTTGCGCGAAACCCATCCCATAAAAATTTTTAGATAGCTATTTTGTTATAAATAGTTCAAAGGTCAGATAAGAAAAACTCCACTGTCAATACAACCCCCCCCCAGGGCCTCGGGGCAGGCGTTGCAAGTTATGTCCTGGGGACATATATGATTCTTGTGGACGGGATGCTCGTATAAACTTCAGAGAGGGCTCATTTGAATGTAAATTGAAAGTTATAGTTCAATTTTTAAGAGTCAAAAGAGATCGGACGGCAGCTAGCCCCCCTCCCCACGCTTTTTCCCCTCAAACCCATCTGATACAAAGTTTGAGATAGCCATTTTCTTAAAATAGATCAAAGGTCAGATAACAGGTCAGATAAAATCAGGTGTTAACACAACCCCAAGGTCCGATGGGCAGGCGTTTTAAGTTAAGTCCTGGGGGCGTATATGGTTCTTATAAAAGGGATACAAGTATAAACTTGAGAGAGGGCTCATTTTATTGAAAATTGAAAGCTCTAGCTCACATTTTAAAAGTCAAAAGGGATCCGAGTGCAACTAGTCCCTCTGCGCTCTTTTTCCCCAAATCAATCCAATAACATTTTTGAGATAGCCATTTTGTTATAAATATTTCAGAGTTCAGATAAAAAACTCAGGTGTCGATGCAACCCCCCACGGCCTGGGGGTAGGCAATGTAAGTTACGCTCTGGGGGCATATATGTTTCATATGGAAGGGATGCTGGTATAAGCTTCGGAGAGGACTTATTTGATTGGAAAAAGAAAGTTTTAGTTCTCTTTTTAAGAGTCAAAAGAGATCCGAGGGTAACTAGCCCCACCCTCGCTTTCCCTTTTTCCCCAACCCCTTCCAATACAAATTTTGAGATAGTAATTTTTTTAAATAGTTAAGACATCAGATAACAAAATTTTCAGGGTCGACCCAACCCCGCAGAGCCCGGGGGCAAGGGTTTTAAGTTATATCCCAGAGGCAGGTTCTTATGTAAGGGGTGGTCGTATAGACTTTTAAGGTTGCTCATTTGATTGGAAGTTGATTCGAAATTATATTTTTGATGAGTCAAAAGTTAAAAATGAGTCAAGTATGTGCCCTGGGGGCATATAAGGTTCTTATGGAAGGGATGGTCGTATAAACTACGGAAGCGGCCTATTCGATTTTAGACAAGAATTTCTAGAGCCCTTCTTAAGATTCAGAAGTTATCAGAGGGCAGCTAGTCCCCACCCCAGGCCATTTTTCCCCAAATGCATCCAATCAAAATTTTGAGATAACTATTTTCTTCAAAATAGTTTAAAGATCAATTAACAAAAACTCCGGGGTCAGCATATCCCACCAGAGTCCGGCGGCAAGTGTTATAAGCTATACCCCGAGGGTATTTAAAGTTTATGTAAAGGACGGTAGTATAAACTTCAGAGATGGCTCGTTTGATTGGGAATTGAAAGTTATAATTACCTTTGCAAGAGTCATCAAAAGTAATTGGACTGTATCTACACCCTCCCTTCTTTTCCGCAAATAAATCCGATGGAAATTTTGAGTCCGGCATTTTGTTCAAACTAATCCAAAGGCCAAATAACTATGCTTCCGCCCCCCCCCCCCCCCCCTCCCAGCCCCGGAAAAGTGACTCTGAGTTACGGAACTTAATTATTGTTACTTGGATAGTTTATTTACTTTGATACTTGGATTTAGCGATTTACGTGATAACTTGGAATTACGGTGCAAGGCCTGTAAGTTGTGCAAGCTGCTTATTATTAATTTGATACTTTCTTTACTTTGATACCTTTTTAACTTTGATCCTTTCTTTAATTTGACACTTTGGTACTTTTATATTGTTACTTTGATTTTAGTTTTGATTCTTTGATGAAAGTTTGATGTTGAAAAAAAAAATATTTTCAAATAAGGAGTTTCTTAAAAACATGAAAGAAACGTTTAAATCAAAATACACTAAGTATAAATTTTACAAACAGCAGTGTAAACCAATTGGTTAAAAATCCACTAGTTAAAAAAAATTAAAAAATTAGTTTAAAATGTATTGGTTAAAATTTTTTCGGCTTGTTTCAGATCCTAAGCTAGCAACAAAACATTAATGTTTAGAATTAAAGTTCAAACTTCACAAGTTGTGGTCTTATCATATTGTGCTGAAATTCGTTGCCAATTACACAGGGGGTTCTAAGCTTTTACAGTGAGAGAAGGAGGCAAAACCTAAACTCTTGATTGTAGTGGTTTTTGTTCGTCTTAAGCTTTGTTTGTATATACACTTTAGGTTTCAAATTGTTTTAATATTTATTTATTAATTTATATTACTACCTATTGTATAATTGTTTGTTATGATTGTTTATTTAATTTCTGTTCGTTTTGGGTTTCATTAATTCTTAAAAGACAAAATAATTTTGTTTGCTTTCAGCTTGATTGACATCTTCAATATAAGACTTACTCGTTTTAAGATTTATTTATTCATTTATATTAGCACCTGCTGTATGGTTTTTTTGCTATGATTGTTTATTTAAGAACCAATACAAGAGGTTGTAAGATTCCTTCCGAATGCTTTTCGTATTAAGTCAACGTAAGTGTGTGAAGGAAGATCGAGATGTTTTCCAAGGGAAGCAAGAGGTTGGTACTTGATACTTAAGTGCCGATAAGTAAACGAAAAATGTATTTAAGTATGTACTGAAAGTACTCTTCAAAAAAATGTCTTTAAGTATGGATTTAAGTATTTGGAACTGCACTTAAGTACCGACACAACACTGAAGTAGGAGCCCCCCAAGGAAGCCTGAACTTCCCTACCCATCAAGAATTGGTGAATACAATTTACCAGTAGGTCAAGGGAAGCAAGAGGTTGTAAGATTCATTCTAAATGCTTTTGTTCTTCGTATAAAGTCACCGTAAGTGTGTACAGGAAGACCGATATGTTTTGGTTTATAGAAATATTTAGGCGTGTTGGGACATGCGTTCAGCGTTTCAATAAATCAGCAGTAGAAACACTGATATTATCACTGTTTGATAAGTTGAAGAAACAGAAATATTAGCCTCGTACAAATAATGGAAGTGTTCTGAAATTTAAATCCCATTTTACTGAGGCTTGTGACAACATGGCTGATTTTGTTCGTGGAATCATAGGAAGGCCAGCTTTTGTGCAGGTGTGTGCTAAATTCGTAGCCATTTGGCTATGATAATCAGCTGCCTCTTTCCTCCTTTTTGTTATTTTCTACATGAGGGACATTTTGGTTAAATTTTTTATTATTCATTATTGACTTACAAATAAAGTAAACATGCCGGTAAAGTTCTACCAAATCATATTATTGAGTTAGAAATAAAGTGAATACACCATTTGATGCCTTTTGGTCAATATCTACCAAATCATATTAGGCCTATTGAGTTAGGACTAAAGTGAATACACCATTCAATGCCTTTTTTATGCTGATTACGAATGTAATAAGCATTTCTATCGGAAATGAATTTCAGCCCCCCCCCCTATATGCCAATTCAGGGTTAGGTTAGGTATAGCCTATATAGGGGGGGGGGGGCTGAAATTCATTTCCCATAGAAATGCTTATTATATTTGTAATCAGCATAAAAAAAGGCATCAAATAGTGTATTCACTTTATTCCTAACTCAATAATATGATTTAGTAGATATTGACCTGCCTCTTTTATGCTGATTATGAATATAATAATCATTTCTATCGGAAATGAATTTCAGCCCCCCCCTATATATACCTAACCTAACCCTGAATTGGCATATATAGGGGGGGGGGCTGAAATTCATTTCCAATAGAAATGATTATTTTATTCATAATCAGCATCAAAAAAGGCAGTCAATATCTACCAAATCATATTATTGAGTTAGGAATAAAGTGATTACACCATTCAATGCCTTTTTTATGCTGATTACAAATATAATAGCCTAAGCATTTCTATTGGAAATGAATTTCATCCCCCCCCCCTATATAGGCTATACCTAACCATGAATTGGCATATATAGGGGGGGGGGGATGAAATTCATTTCTGATAGAAATGCTTATTATATTTGTGGTTAGGTTAGGTATAGCCTATATAGGGGGAGGGGGGATTGAAATTCATTTCCGATAGAAATGCTTATTATATTCATAATCAGCATAAAAAAGGCCTCAAATGGTGTATTCACTTTAGTCCTAACTCAATAATATGATTTGGTAGATATTGACCAAAAAGGCATCAAATGGTGTATTCACTTTTGTCCTAACTCAATAATATGATTTGGTAGAACTTTACCAACATGCCACTTGATGCCTTTTTTTATGCTCTTTCCAAATATAATAATCATTTTTGTTAGAAATGAACTTTACCCCAACCCCTATATATACCAATTCAGGGTATATATTTGCACATTACAGGGGTGGGGGTAAACTTTATTTCTGATGTAAATGAGAGGTAAGTTTAAATTTTTCCCCCACCCCCCTAATTTTCAAATATATACCCTGAATTGGTATATATAAGGGGGGAGGGGGAATTCATTTCCAGCAAAATTAATTGTTATATTTGGAAAGAGCATAAAAGAAGGCATCAAGTGGTATGTTTACTTTATTTGTAAGTCAATAATATGAATAACAAAAATGTACTGCATTTTGCTAGGCCTCTGTTGGAGAATGGTATGCCAGAACAAAGAAAATTTTAGAATGTTATGTGTAGTGGGGCTGAAGTCAAAATGTATTAATTATGGTTATTCTGTCTATTGTGAAGCAAGGATTGTTTTCTTAACATGCTTCATTCTCAACAGCCCTAGCCTAATTCAAGACATATACCTATAATAGTTGTTACCCTGACAATGTTCTCAGTACACTATGCACTCCACCCCCCTCCTGATGTCCCATAGCCTAAACTATAAATGGGCCTACTTTTGTCCTAAGTAGCCTAATATAGGGCCCAGTTCTTTGTTCTTGTTGCAGTCAATAGGCTATAGGACCATTAACCTACAAGATTCAATAACTGACTTAGGGACAAAGTGAAAATATTACTTGATTCCTTTTTCATGCCCCTTCCAAACATAATTGCCTAATCAATTCACTTATAAATGCACTCCCCCTTGATGATTCCATAACTATCTAGCCCAAGGAATATATAAAACTAAGCCTAAAAAAACAGGTCAAAGGCATAGACTAACAGTTTCCAGAAGGAGACATGCTAGAAAAAATGAGAGAAATTTTTGTATTTCTAGCCTAATATTTTGCTCATTTTCTTGGTTTCATTTACATTTTGACAATCTATCTCCATCACTCCCCTCTAATGATTCATATTGCCCTAGGCTATACAAAAAATGTAATGCTTTTGCTGCAAATTACATCTTGAGCCCTTAAAGGGGCCCCATAGGTATTTTATATGAATTGTGAAATAGCATACAAAAAGTGGTAAATTTTTACCAAATCATATTATTGACTTATGAATAAAGTGAATATACCACTCAATGCCTTTTTTTTATGCTCTTTCCAAATATAATAATCATTTTTGTCAGGAATGAATTTTACCTGCACCCCTATATAGTAATTCAGGGTATATATTTGCACATTAGGGGTGAGGGTAAAGTTTAAATTTACCTCCCATTTACATCAGAAATAAAATTTGGCAAAAAAAAATTTGAACCCAGCAAAACTTGAAAGCATTTTCATCTTATGGGTTCCAAGCTTGTTGGACAAAGGTTCTGAAAAGACATTTGTCCATGCTGAACATGGCACTCAAAACTATAGTCTGCACAACCTGTGTCAAACTCCTTGTTGGATGTAGGTGGCTTCCAAGTATTTTGTAGGTTAGGTTATAACTTCTTTGTGTGGTTGCAAAAATGAAATACCTTTTGGGCCCCTTTAAGGGCTCAAGATGCAATTTGCAACAGAAATGATTATTGTATTATGAAAGAGCATAAAAAAGGCATCAAATGAGGTTTTCATTTCATCCTAGCTAAATTCTAGGGCCACCTAGAAATTTGCCAAATTTTGTCCTTATTCATGTTAGTTTTTTATATAGCCTAGCTAAACCTAGGACTATATGACACCATTAGTGGGGATGGGTTAGGGATTAGCTGTAAAAAAAAAAAAAACTATAAAAAATAAGCATAAAATTAGCAATTTAAAATTGTCTTTCTTTTTGTTCTAGCCTGTCTGCTTCTCCAGAGCTGCTTCAATTTTACCAGAAACACTAAAACAACAAAGTTCTTACTTTATATTTCAAATTTTGTCCTTATTCATGTTAGTTTTTTATATAGCCTAGTCAAACCTAGGACTATATGACACCATTAGTGGGGAAGGGTTGGGGATTAGCTGTCAAAATTCATACATAAAACTATAAAAATAAGCATAAAATTAACAATTTAAAATTGCCTTTCTTTTTGTTCTAGCCTGTCTGCTGCTGTAGAGCTGCTACAATTTTACCATAAATACTAAAACAACAAAATTCTTACTTTATAACATAACTTACAGGATCCTCAGTGGCTTTAGGGAAACGTCCCTGCTATGTCAGGAGTGTTTCTACTAATTAAATTATTATGTTTCCTTCCATTATTGCCTCTCAATTATTTCATTTCAAATAACTTTTTGGTAAATTACACACTATCTCACACAAAGATAAATTCCAAATTGAGAAGATAACCAGTTTAGTATATAAGTTAGAAAGTATGACTACATTGATGTAATGAAGATATTTATTATTAGGGTTATATATGGAACCATCAGGTAGGGAGGGGTGCATTTGAGAGTGAATTGATTATTATATTTGGAAAGTTAAAATGAGTAAATAAATCTTTAAATGAGTGAAACTTAAATTGAATATGCAAATCAAGCTTAAAACAAATAAAATCTCTACAAACAAGAGTTTGGGTATTGCCTCCTTCTCTCAATGTAAAAGTCTATAACCTACTGCATCATTGGCAACATTACTGAAAACAAAGTGTATTACAAATATCTTCTTTTGTACTTAATATTGAAAATAAATATTAAAATTACAGTAAGAATTTGAACTAATGAGCTTTCAGCAATTAATATCATTATACATCAAATATTGAGTTTAATTTATTAGTTCATCCTAAAATTGTTCAAGACCCATAAAATTGTCCCTCCCCTTCCTTAACTGTAAATACCTAAAACCTACTTCAGCATTGGCACTTCACTGAAAACAAATTATATTACAAATATTTTCTTTTTCAGTTCTTGCAGCATTGACACTAAAATTACAGTGAAATAAAATCTTGAACTGATGGATCTTTCAACAATCAATATCATTATATATCAAATATTCAATTTGATTCTGTTTACTACTATCCAAGACTGCTCAAGACATAGTTTTCAATAAAGTGCCATGACACAGTAGGTTTTAGACTTTTACAGTGAGAGAAGGAGGCAATACCCAAACTCTTGTTTGATGGTGATTTTTTTGTTTCAAGCTTGATTTGCATTTTCAATTGAAGTTTCTCTTGTTCTAAGATTTATTTATTCATTTACATTGGATCTATTGTATGTTTGCTTGCATTGATTGTTTATTTAATTTCTGTTTGGTTTTTGGTTTTATTTATACTTCAATAGCAAAATATCTGTTTTTTTTGTTTTAAACTTGATTTGTATATTCAATTTAAGCATTACTTGCTTTAAGATTTATTTATTTATTTATATTATTACTTGTTGTATGTTTTTTTGCTATGATTGTTTATTTAATTTCTAATTAAATAAACACTCATAATATAAAAAATAGTAATTCTGGTTGTTTTGAGTTTGAATTTTAACAGGTATTTGTATCTGCTGATCTTAAGTTTAAAATGGCCTTTACTTTTCTTTGAAGCTTCTTTTTTGGAAAGTTTTTTTAAATTAATTTTTGTTTGTTTTTTATTGCAAAAAGTTTCAAGTTTTTAAAAATTCCTTATTTCAAAATAAAACTTTTTTTTCAAAATCAAATATTCATCAAAGTATCAAAAGTAGTATCAAAGTAACAATATCAAAGTAAAAAATGGGTTTGTGTCAACCTTGGAGTTTTTATTATCTGATGTTTGAACTGTTTTTAACAAAATGGCTATCTCAAAATTTTTATTGGATGGGTCTGGGGAAAAAAGGCACAGGGGGCTAATTGCCCTTTGATCTCTTTTGACTCTTTAAAAGAGAACTAGAACTTTCCATTTTCAATCAAATGAGCCCTCTCTGAAGTTTATACAAGCATCCCTTCTATAAGAACTATATATGCCCCCAGGGCATAACTTACAATACCTGTCTCTGGCCCCTGGGGGGTTTTGTCAACTCCAGAGTTTTAATATCTGATGTTTGAAACTATTTCTAACGAAATGGCCATCTCAAAATTTTTATTGGATGGATTTGGGAAGAAAAAGGCATGGAGGAAGGAGGGACTAGTTGCCCTCTAATCTCTTTTGACTCTGAGAAAATGAACTAGAACTTTTAGTTTCCAATCAAATGAGTCCTCTCTGTGGTTTATAAAAGCATCCCTTTCATATGAACCATTTACAGCCCAAGGACATAACTTACAACGTCTGCCCCCAGGGCCCTGGAGGTTTGTGTTGACACCAGAGTTTTTTATTATAAGACCTTTGAACTATTTTAAAAAATGGCTATCTCAAAATTTATATGAGATGGGTTTGTGGAAAAAACGGCATAAGGGGTGAGGCTTGTTGCCCTCTGACCTCTTTTGACTCTTAAAAAGTGAATTAGAACTTTCAATTTCCATTCAAATGAGCCCTCTCTGAAGTTAATACAAGCATCCCTTCCATAAGAACCATATATGCCACCAAGGCATAGCTTGCAATGCCTGCCCTCAGGCCCTGGGGGTTTGTGTCAGCACTGGAGTTTTGTCATCTGACCCTCGAACTATGTTTAACAGAATGGATGTATCATTTGGGGGTAAAGGGGTGTGAAGAAGGGGATAGTTGCACTCCAGTCTCTTTTGACTTTTAAAAACTGAACTAGAACTCATTTTCCAATCAAATGAGCCCTTTCTGAACTTTATACAAGCATTCCTTCCATAACAGTTATATATGCCCACCAGGCATAACTTACAATGCCTACCCCAGACCCTGAAGGATTGTGTTGACCCTAGAGTTTTGTTATATGATCTTAGAACTGTTTTGAAAAAAATTCTCTCAAAGGTCTGATTGAATGGGTTTGAGGAAAATAGGGCATGGAAGGGGGGGGGGGACTAGTTGCCCTTTGATCTGTTTTGACTCCTAAAAAGTGAACAAGAACTTTCAATTTCCAATCAAATGAGCCCTCTCTGAAGTTTAGACAAGCATCCCTCCCATAAGAACCATATATGCCCCCAGAGCATTACTTACAACACCTGCCTCTGGGTCCTGGGGGGTTGTGTCAACACAGGAGGTTTTCTTATATGAGCTTAGAACTATTTTTAACGAAATGGCTATGTAAAATTTTTTATTGGATGGGTTTTGGGGAAAAAGGTGTATGGGGGGGAGGGTTTAGTTGCCCTTGGATATCTTTTGACTTTTAAAAAGTGAACTAGAAATTTCAATTTCCAATCAAATGAGCTCTTTCTTAAGTGTATTTGAGCATCCTTTTCATAAGAACCATATATGCCCCCAGGACAACACTTACAGTGCCTACCCCCAGGCCTTGGTGGGTTGTGTTGACACTGGAGTTTTTGTCATCTAATTTTTCAACTATTTTTAAAAAAATGGCTATCTCAAAGTTGTAGTCGATGGGTTCTGGTAAAAAAGGGCTTGGAGGGGGGCTAGTTGCCCTTTAATCTCTTGACTCTTATAAAGTGAACTAGAGCTTTCAATTTCAAATCAAATGAGCCCTCTATGAAGTTTATACAAGTATCCCTTTCATAAGAACCACACATGCCTTGAAGGCAGAACCTAGAACGCCTGCCCCTAGGCCCTGGGGGGTTTTATTGACATCAGAGTTTTTCTTATCCAACCTTTGAACTATTTTTAATTGCCATAGGATCTCTTTTGACTCTTAAAATGTAAACTAGAACTTTCAGCTTCCAATCAAATGAGCCCTCTCTGAAGTTTATACAAGCATCCCTTCCATAAGAACCATATATTCCCCCAGGGCATAACTTAAAATACCTACCCATGGGCCTTGAGGGGTTTTGTTGGCCCCAGAGTTTTTCTTATATAGTCTTTGAACTATCAGAGGCAACGCTGTAGCATTGCCTATAGTAAAGGCCATACAGCTCCAATGTTTTATTATTTATTATTTGAAAAAAACTACGTTTTCTAAATAGTTAAAGAGGCTGAGTCACAAGTTCGAACCTTAAAACGTACAGGGATTAGGAGGTACAGTTGGGGGGCTACCGCCCCCCAAACCTCCCGCTTTTGCAGCCTATTTTATTAAGGTTTTTATTTTGGGGGTCTTCTGCCCCCCTCAACCCCTGCTTTTTCCCTTGCAAAGAAATGCTTTGCAACGCGAACAAAGTCTGCTTGAATTTTTTACTGTAAGAACATCCTATTGCATCTCTTTGATTAGAAACAGTACTGAGCCTGTCTGCTGGATGTTTTACAGGAGATTTTTCCCTAACTGATAACAAGCTATAATGTGATGAACTTGGTACGACCAACTGATTGCAGGCTACAGGACTTAAAAAACCTTAACAAAAGAGGCTGCAAAAGCAGGGGGTTTGGGAGGCGGCAGCCCCCCCAACTGTACCTCCTAATCCCTGTACGTTTTAAGGTTCGAACTTGTGACTCAGCCTCTTTAACTCTTTAGAAAATGTAGTTTTTTTCAAATAATTTCTGCATGTTTTTGTGCAGTTTATTACTTATTATTGCTTGACTAACTGTTAGCTGATCATGTCAGGAGTTAAAGTTGGGGGGCTGCTGCCCCCCAATATCCCCGCTTTTGAAGATTCTTTTGTTAAGGGTTTTAATTCCTGAATACTCAAATCAAATGCACAGTAAGATTTTCTTTTTTCAACTTTTCTTTGAGCATGCGGGTATACTGCATGTTATCAAAGCCGTGGAGACTTACCTGTAAGCTGAAGGCCGACTGTGATATTCTTCTGGAGACGCCTGTTGAGCCGAAGGATTTAATAGATTGGATTTAAAAATAAAAACTGAGTTTCTTTTTTAAACTTTAAATTTAAGAGATACTACTTTAAATTCAATATATAAAAAATTTACTCTTGACAGGGAATCAAACCCAGGTCTTCCGCATGAATACAGGAACCACTGTATCATCAGAAACTTGTTAAATTATTTTTAGTCTCTGCAATCCATTTTTGACGCAAGCAAATATAAAGTAAGATTTTCGTTTTTTGACAAAAAAACTTCTGGGAAAGAGCTGGATTTTTTGGAAGCTTGCAGTCGGTCTTGTCAGGTTAAGAGGACTATTTTGATCTAATTTAATAATGAAATACTATGCTTTTAGGAATTTCAAAAATTAACATAGGCTCTTATAGGAAAACGAGGTTTTTCGTAAATGTAAATTTGGGGATAATTTTTTTGGTCTGAAAATATCAAAAGGCCCTAACAGGTCGAATTCCGCTTCGAATGAGTCCTCATTCACCCGGATCCGTTGCCAACTGTGGCCTGTAGGCGTGTCAGATAAAAAAAATAACTTGATATTTGGTTTTTGGAAAACAGGGAAGGAGTGATTGGATTGAGCTGAAATTTTGAGGGTAAGCTCCCAGCCCTAGGAAAGCTTATCCTCTAAATTTCAGCCTGATCGGACAACGTTAAAGGGGAGCTGTGGTGGGAAAAATTAACATGGGCTCTTATAGGAAAACGAGGTTTTTCGTAAATGTAAATTTGGGGGATAATTTTTCGGTCTGAAAATCTCCCACTCCCTAACAGGTCTAATTCCGCTTCGAATGAGTCCTCATTCACCCGGATCCGTTGCCAACTGTGGCCTGTAGGCGTGTAAGATAAAAAAAAAATTGATGAACATTAAGTGGCTATATTTGGTTTTTGGAAAACAGGGAAGGAGTGATTGGATTGAGCTGAAATTTTGAGGATAAGCTCCCAGGCCCTAGGAAAGCTTATCCTCTAAATTTCAGCCTGATCGGACAACGTTAAAGGGGAGCTGTGGTGGGAGGGTCGAAACTTCCAGCCCACTTTCCCCCATGAAGATAAAGTCGGAGGGGGGGGGGTGAAATTTTGTATGTTTCTTAGTTTGAGCTTAGGCTACAAAATACGATCACCGCAGTCTCTCTGCAACCGCTAGGACCGGAAATCGCTTAAGATTGTGATGCGTCGCCTCTTTAAAGAGGCACAAGTGTGCCTCCTTGATTATTTTTTTTCCCAGAGGCACTTCATATGGAAAGGGTTGGTGTAGAAGCTTCAAAGAGGGCTCTTTCGATTGGAAATCGAGAGTTCTAGTGCCCTTTTTAATAGTCGAAAATGATTGGAGGGCGACTAGCCCCCCCCC